>JASDQU010435396.1:101370-129844 GCA_032191745.1 Picea mariana
TTATAAGGTCGCAGATCTAACGGTAGAGATTATTTTAGGGTTTTTTTTTCCCTAGAAGGCAACCCTCTTTTATGAGGGAAATGTATTGCGGATATGGATTGATGGTGAATATTGTATTCTGAGAGAGGAGACTGTGAGAGAAAGAAGAGGAAGTTACAGCGGGTTTTGTTGTAGGTTGTATCCCTTCATTTTGCTGGATAATAATAAGGACCTGGCAATTTCTCTGGTGGACGTAGCCCACACTGGGTGAACCACGTAAATCTGTGTCTCTCTTATATTGTGTGTCTTCTGTGTTTTGTTTATGCATTTGTTTTATTTTATTGCTCCGCGGTCCTATTTTTCTAACATGTATGACCTTGGGAAGTGGACCCAAGTAAGGTAGAACCAAGCAAAGCTGATCCTAAGATGGTATCACTCATAGGAGTGTGTGAAGGAGGTACCGATGAACGAGTATGACTAGATATTCCCCCTAAGATAGGAGGAAGGTTGAGAAAGCGTCGTGAACGACGGGGGTTCTGTGGTTCCCCTATGATGTCGGGCTAGTTGTGTGAATGTGTGCAACAAGTGATGAGAGAAATATAGAAACCAAAAGTCTTTGTGTTGAATGTTTACACAATATATATATCCAAATCAAACTGTAATCAGATGTNTGAACGAGTACGACTAGATATTCCCCCTAAGATAAGAGGAAGGTTGAGAAAGCGTCGTGAACGACGGGGGTTCTGTGGTTCCCCTATGATGTCGGGCTAGTTGTGTGAATGTGTGCAACAAGTGATGAGAGAAATATAGAAACCAAAAGTCTTTGTGTTGAATGTTTACACAATATATATATCCAAATCAAACTGTAATCAGATGTGCATCATACATAACATTAAAGACACATATATCTGGGTAAGTGGGTTTTGTCCACGTGGGGGAATCAAAAGAAAGCAAATGCTTGTGTCCTAGAAGACGTAATGTCCTTCCTCTCCAATAGCACTGGACCTTCCAATAGTACTCAACAGTGGGGTCTGAAGTCACCGGAAGAGACACTAGTGAAGGATGAAGTAATTGGTTATAATGAGGGGTAAAGGGGGCATATCCTGAAAGAGATGGCGATACTTCCCAATAGCCACACAAAATCCAATCAAGGTGCGATTGCAGCCCACAATCGCCACCTGGGTAGATGTCCTAAAGTTGGTCACTAGGTACCTCGATCCAAGTGCGGCATTTAGATTTTCAGCCTAAGAAATGGGTCACGGGATGGATCCCGTCCAAGAGGTGGGTGCCTCAAGGGGGGACGCACAGAACAACCGGACCTCGGCCTTCGACCCTTCACGGGTATCTCCCTGCCTTATGGTGATTGGAACACTAGACTTGGAGGATTTGAAAGTTCCCTATTTGTCAACTTCTACGTTTGAAAGTGTGAGAACCAGATAACAGGGGGTTATTTGGATGCCTACCCCCAAAATCCTACCTAGACTAAAATTTTCTTTTGGCACCTCCTGTGGAGGAAAACTTAGTGAGTTGTTAGAAAGATTTTAGATGAAGTTGTTTTGTGAGGCTGGGGGTGAAAACCAAACTCGTTTGATTAAAAGTGGGAGTGGATAGTCCAATCAAGAAAAGATGGGGTGTTTTCAGAATCCCTTTTGAGGAGACCTACTTAGACCACCACGTTTCGAGACGAGGCTATGTGAGTGAGAAAGTGGCTTTTGTGTGAGAGTGGAAAGTGTACCAAATTTTGGTTATTTAGATGTCACCTTGCAGCATGGGGACGTCGCTTGGTCCTTTACAAGAGTTTGATTACCTAATTAGCTAGATGTCATTGGTACAACCTTGCGGAATTTTAAAAGCCCTAGGAGACTAGCATGTGGACATTGTGGTCCGTTACTATCCTTTAACTCCCCATGTGTGAGTTAATCTAGAAAAAGCATGAAACTATCCTAGATTGAACATGTGGGCATGTGTGGGCCCGTTACAAACCTTTAACTCTCCTAGTTTTTTTATCTAAGAAAGCAGAAATTCAAACACTATCCTAGCTTTGTTGACATGTGGGCATGTATGGGCCCGTTACAAGAATGTGTTTGAAAAAATGAAGCTAAGAGGGGTCTCGAAAGAGCCGTTGTCCTCTCCTAAAAGTTTTTGAAATTTTTGTTAAGGGAGATGAGATCGTTTTCGCAATCCTTTTCCGGTTCTCAAGATCGCTTGATGGCGCAAGAGAAGAGCATACTCAAGATTGTTACTTGCAACTTCTAGTCCCAAATGTGAGTTTAGATGTGATTAAAATTGATTTTCAACTTAGATTATAAATCAAAGCAAGCCATCCACGTGGCGAAAAGAAAATAAGGGAAAAATGATTTTTATCCACCTAAGTGCCTATGTTTGCTTGACTATCCCCTTTATAAGTTGAGGGGTCTAAGTGGTGCAGTATTTAGAGCATGCATAACATCATTCTTGAGAAGGAAAATGACTTTCCCCACATCCAAAACCTTACAATGAGAAATTTAGTTCAGATGCGCGGCCTTCGATGTACACAGAGGCGCATATGGCGCCTGTGCGCTGAACGTATTGAGAACCAAAGCGCATGCGCGCGGAAAAACTATGTTAACTCAGGCGCATGCATGCCAAATGTGCGTCTGTGGGCTAGAATACCCGCACGTTTGTGACAAATTACCAAGAAAGAAACTCCGGATGGATTTCTCTCAATTCTCCTGTGAATTGACTGGTCAGTAGGTCAGTGGAAGCCGGTTTGTGTCCCTGCAAGTTAATAAAACCAAAAGGAAAGCAAAATAAACCCAAATGAGGGAGGAATTGATACCTAACTCCCCAGTGGAGTCGCTAGTCTGTTTGCACCCAATTCGTCACCTGGTGAGCAAATCGAGGGTGCTTACATGCCCTGTTGGGTCATGCAGGACATGACAGCTGTGGAAGGAAAGGTTAGAGAATACAGAACAAACTACAAGCTAGAATTAAACAGAAACAAACTAAACTGTGAACATACGGATAAAGAAACAATAAACACAAAATGACACCGATATCACCAATGGTTTTGAGCTAATCAATTGATGAAACCAGAGCATGATGAAGGAAGGGAACTGTGCTTCCTTCTTCCCCCAACGGAAGGATCTTGAGGCCCTCACAAAGTTTTCTTTTCTTACAATGAGAAGAACTGAGCATGGCAGTGAAAGAACTCCCAACGATGCTGCTGATGTGTTATCGTTAAAGAATGAGTCCTTAACAATCTGAGCAGCATAACAATGCCTGAAATTCCTTGCAAAAACAATGTATCTTCACGGATTTTTATAGAAGATCCTCGGGCGATTATGTAACCTCTTCAAAGTGTGAAAAGGGGCCCTTTAGGGCTTCCTTAGGTCATTAACCCGCCTACCCTGTAGATTCGGCTCGGATTTGGGAGTCAAATCAGATTGGGAGCCGGTCCGTAAGAAGTTGAGAGGCTGACCAATTCATAAATGCGTCGTTTTTAGCAGGTGCGCAGGTTTTGTCGTTGACAGCCGCACATTGTGCGCGCATGCGCGCAGAGTACGTTCTTGTCCTGTGCATGTGCGCGCGCACCAAACTACTGTGAAGCGCCCTTCAATTTTGGTTACTTTGTATAGTTTTTGACCCTTCTGAACTGCTGTGAAATTAATTCAGTGCCATGAATGACTTCATTGTTGTTTTGATGATGCGAAGTTCTTGTCGCCATGTGTGGATGAAATTTCAGTGATAACAAAGATAGCAAAGTAGTGCAAGATTAAATTTATTGTAAGTCTTGATTTTATAGATGAAGTGGAATTGGATGTATGTGAAGTAGTGTTTGGAAGCCCCTACATGTATATGAGGGATGTTATCTTTATGAAAAAATATAACCAATACTTCCTCATCAAGGATGGGAAATCCTTCATCGTCAATGCGCACAAAGGAAAATAAAAATTTCACTAGTAAGTTCCAATCAAGATAATAAATTGATCAATTCTAGAAATAATTATGTTTTACTTTTCTTAAGAGAAAATCAGTTTGATGATGAGTCAATAAGAGTAAATACATCTCTGGAGGGGTGTACTAAAGAGAAAAAAGCATAAGTTGGAGGATTTTCTACAAGAATATAGGGGAGTGTTCTAGGATCCTAAAGGGATACCACCTAAGAGTGAAGTAGAGCACATAATCCAATTATTGCCAGACTCCCCCTTGCCAAATATTGGGCTGTATAGATAGTTCGTTATGGAATCAAATGAAGTAAAAAAACAGTTGCAGTAGTTGTTGGAGAAAGGTGTGATTCGAATAAGTACCTCACCTTGTGGGTCACCCATCATAATTGTGCCCAAGAAGGATAGGACTTGGAGAATGTGTATCGATTACAAGGCATTGAACAAGATTACACTGAAGAATCGGTACCCTTTGCCTAGGATCGATGATTTGTTGGACCAACTGCAACATGCTAAATGCTTCACTAATATGGATATGAAATTAGGATATCACCAGGTATGAGTCAAAGAAGAAGATACTTAGAATATTTCCTTCAAGACAAGCAAATGTTTGTATGAGTGGTTGGTTATGCCATTCAGCTTATGAAATGCACCAGCTACATTTATGAGACTAATAAATGATGTTTTATGCCCTTATCTATATTCATTTGTTATTGTCTATTTGGATGATATAGTAGTTTATAGTGCTACCTGGGAGGAGAACATCTCACATCTTATGTAGGTGTTAGAGACCATGAAGAAGCACCAGTTGTTGACCAATCTCAAGAAATTCAAGTTTACTCAACAATATTTGGTGTATGTGATTGGTGGAGGCGAGCTCAAGATAGAGGCCATCATGAAATGGCCAATTCCTATAAATTGCATAGAAGTTAGGAGATTTGTTGGGGTAGCAAATTACTTATGGAAGTTCATAACTTTATTTTCAGAAGTAGTTGCACCACTCTATGCAATAACAATGGGTGGTAAGAGTTTCCAGTGGGGGAAGAATCAACAGAAGGAATTTAATGAGATAAAAAGAAAGATCAATCAAGCATCAGTTCTCTCACTACCAAAATTGCAAAATCCCTTGGAAGTGGAGACATATGAAAGTGGGTATTCCATGGGAGAAGTCTTGATGCAAAGAGTAAGTCTTATCTGTTATCATTTTAAAGTATTCCATGGTGCGGTCCTCAACTACCCTACCTAGGAGAAGGAGCTCTATGCCTTGGTACAAGCTGTCAAAAAGTGGAAGCACTATCTGATGGGCAAGGAGACCATCAACTACACATATCACCTGTCGCTTATGTATTTGCAGGCCCAAAGTAAGTTACAAAAAACCAAGCAATACAAATGGATGGGGTTCTTACAACAATTTCATTTGGTCATAAAGTATAAGAAGGGTAGCACAAAAAAATTGGTAGGCATGCTTTTACAACCACCCATATCCAATATTACATCTTTGGGAACTCTAATGCAAATAGAGCCTTTTACCCATGATGCATACAAAGAGGCATACATAGAATATGAGGACTTCAAGGAGGTGTTTCAATAGCTACAGGTCCAAATTCATATAGAAGAAGGTGACAAAAAGGTTGACTATCATTTCTATAATGGTTTACTCTACAAGCTCGATACGTTTTGTGTCCCTAAAGGTGAACAATTTCAACTTATTGGAGAGGCTTACACCTCCAAGGTTGCAGGACATTTTGGTGTTGGGAAGACAATTGCTAGCTTACAAAGGTATTTGCATTGGCCTAGAATGCAAGAATATGTAGAACGATATATTTGAGGATGTATACTTTGTTGTACCAACAATACCAGTAACAGGAAGCAAGGTCTATACCATCCCTTACATGTGCCCACTAGATCTTGGGAAAGTGTTTCCATGGATTTTGTGGGAGGTTTACCAATAACCAGGAAGGGACATGACTATCTATTTGTGGTAGTTAACAGGTTCAACAAAATGTGCATTCCCATGCCTTATAAAAAGACAATCAAGGGACATGAAGCAACAAACTTGTTATTTGAACAGGTCTAGGTACACTTTGGGATACCAAGGAGCATCATTTGAGATAGGGACACCAAATTTCTCAGTTCCTCCTAGCCTTACATTGTGGGAGAAGATGGACATTGAGCTCAAGAGGTCTACAACATTCCATCCATAAACAAATGGGTAGATGGAATTAGTCAATAAGACTTTAGTGAAAATTTTGAGGGGTTACAATAAGAAGCATCTGAAGATGTGGGATGAAAATATGATCTATATACAACACCCTTATAATATAGCAGTCCACACTTCTATTGGTAGGTCCCCTTTTGAAACTTGTTTTAGGTATTTTCCACCTTCACCCTTGGATGTTGTTTATGGACAACAAGGAAGAGTGAGGGAAGACACCATGGGAGAAGCATTAAAAGTAGAGAAGTGCATTTAGAAGATCAGGAAGATCTATTTTCAAGTACATGAGATGTTGAAGAAGTCACAAGAAAAGTACAAGGCTAGACATGACCAACACATAATAGAGAGAACATTTAGAGTGGAAGAAAATGTATGATTACAGTTGAATAAGAAAATACTAGATGGCCCTGGTAAGAAGATCAAGGCTATGAAATATGGTCCTTTTGAGGTATTATAAAGGTGGGAGATTAGCCTACAGACTTAATCGACCCCCATACATGCACATCAGTAGTTAATGTGGATAATCACAAACTCTATGAGCCCTCCATGTTCAATTAGGAGGAGGAGCAGGTCCTACCTTCCAAAGAGGGCTTAGCACCATATGCTCAGGAAGAGTTGGTAGAGGACACAATTTTTCGAAAGTGTTTCAGAACTATAAGAAAGGGGAAACATGACCTTTGGCAGATTGGGATGAAAGGAGAAATTCTAGGCAAAGCAAAGTGGTACTCTAGGGAGAAGGTAGAGGAAACATTTTCTCACCCCATTCAGTAAGTCTTTGGGGGACCAAAAGCCTCCCTAAATGAGGAGGTATGATCTGTATTGGATCATTATATTATTTTTTATCTATCTCGATGCTTTCAAAGTGGAAAAGTTTGGAGGAATCAACTTGCAAGATCATTTTATTGGCAGGTCATAATTTGGAAAATAGGGGTCTAGAACCTTTCAAAGCCATTTTGAGGAATTAAGTGACATTTTTGGTTGTCAAAACTTTCTCATAATGGATTGGACCTCGTGACATTTTTCTACACATCAAGACCTTTCCAACAATGCAAATATCACGTCAATCAGAGCTCGTATGCAAAAGTTATGCCTCTCACAAGTTGACCTATTATCTTGACCACCATGGTATGAGAGGATACCATGTCAGCCACCGTTACTCATACATATGGGGCTAGTCATGTGAGGAATTTCAATAAGATTATAGAATTTCCAAAATCTTATCATAGTTAAGGGTCAAGGAAGTAAAAACCCTACCCCTAGATGGCTATCGGGCTATGTTAAATACTGAGTCGCTAGGAGGAGAAGGGGCTCGATTATATGTTATTGTATTTTGTTCCATTTCAGAGTAGAACGACTGGGAGTGGGAAAATTGGAGAGAATAATAGAGGGGGTTAATGTTTTGTAGCCACCTAACAAGCCACAAGTCTCAGGTAACTCTATAGAGAGTGCCTTCTCCTTTGTACTTGCATTATTTCCATACCAGAGAAAAGAGCAGAGAAGCCTCACCTTCTAGCTTGGTTTTATACCATAAGGGATTCCCATAGAAAATCTTTATTTCATTTTGTGGATGGTGTGTGATTTTATTTTATTTTTCTCTATTTTCCACATTTTATCTATTTCACGCATAAGCAGAAAATCAATAAATAGCAATTATGGAATCTAAAGGAATTTAACCTTCATAGTGTAGATTTCAATTTTATTTATCAAATATGTTGCGATGAACTACTCCACTGGAATATTCACAATAATTTACATATCAATAATTCATGAAGTTATGAGTACTACCAAAATCAATCAACATTGTTACCTTTTTATTTTTGGTGTATCCTTGTATCTTGAAGGATTGTGGAGTATTGATGCCAACCAATGCATGGCAAGATATCGTTGGAGTAGTCTCTTCTAGATATATATCTTGTGATGGTTACACTTCTTAATATTCTTCCTGTTCATAGTATATGTAGAATAATTTATTCTCACCACATGTATGCCCCTTACTGTACTTGTTGTCACAATTGAAACAAAGTCCTTTTGTTCTTATTTCATCCATTTGTTGAAATGACAACCTTATAGGTTGAGTGAGGTTAGGAGAGAGAGCATGGTGCTCTCTATAGTTTTTAGTGGTCACCCTTCTAGTATCCATAGTTTTATTCTCCACTTTCCTGTCCATACTGAAATATTTCTCTAGGGATTTAGGTTGGAAGAGATGCACCTCATGTTGAATGTTCTCCTTTAAAGTGCCCATAAAGAGATCTAACAAATTGTCCTCGAGAATGTTCTTTACCCTAAGACTGAGCTTTTGGAATTGTTGAATGTGATCTCTAATTGGACCTTTTTGTCGAATATTTATCAGTTGACGAAATAATGTATTGGTCTTAATATCCCCATAATGTGATATAAATTCATCCATAAAAATGGACCAAGAGATAATAAAAAAAAAAAATATTTCACAAAGTCATTGATACCAAACAAAATGAACATTTTCTAAATACAAGGATGCAATAGGTACATTTTGTGAGATTGGAACTTGGTGTAAATTAAAGTATTGCTCCATCTGAAACATCCATGTTATAGGATCTTTACAATCAAAATTCCTCACATCAATCTTTAGAATGAATTAGTTCCTTGTGTCAACCTGAAACCTTAATAATGTGGATCTTGGAGTAATAAATGATTATGACTTTGAGATTTAGAATTTATGCTCTCCAAAAATGAAAAAATACTCCCCGTATGTGATCGAGTCTGAACAACCTAGTTCTCCTTATTTTCATGATTTTCTTGCATTTTGATATCTCCTTTAGGGAATCTCTCATATAGAGCATGAAACATCATGGAATTTTCCAATTCCTTAATGGATTTTTGTATTTCTTCTTTATTTTCATCCATCTTTTTTTTCATGTCATTGTTATTTTCATCCATATTATTTTCCATTTCATCCATCTTCTTTTCCATTTATTGAATTTTTCTTTGAGTTTTTATCAACTTATCACTTGTTATTGACCTAGCACTCAAATCATTAAGTTGTTCATGCAATTTGGCAGCTTGTTATGTATCTCGCCATTTTCTTTATGAGTTATAGATGAGCCTTATGAAGGTTTAATTGGTGTTAAAATATTTTTTTGGATCCATGTGGAATAACAATAATAATACTCTTATATTTTCTCTTTATCACAAATTTTGAATCACCAAAAATAGATCTTCGAATAAAAATTTATGTCAATTGTAAGTTTTGTGCCTTTCAAACCCTTAATTTTCAGTATATATGAATGGATGACCTTTGTTCTGATATATATCTGAACTTTGAACCCTTACGAGTCTAAAAGTTTGGCTTGTAGTACTCTGATATGACTTTTTAAACTACTAACATTTTCACATTCTGAACCTTTATTGATAAAAGGTTATAGCACAAATACCAAAATGACTTGTTTATGAACAATTTCAGGATTAGTAAAAATCCCCAACTTCCACAAGATATATCTCACAAATTATAATGATACAAAATCTGAAAAAAAAATCCACATATAATTAGCTATGTCACCTTGGGATTATGAAAATGAAAAAGTTTGAAACGTCACAGAAAAGAAGTTACAACAAAAATGACAAGATGACTCTTTAAAATTGATTTCAGGGTTAGTCACAAGACTTGTCTTTCATGGACTATTTCTCCAAAAGTATAGCGAACCATAACCTGAACTTTTTACCACCTATGCTATGAAATTTCACCTAAGTCTCCACAAAATCTCACTTTATGAAAATTCCCAGAAAAATAGTTATAGTGAAAAATATAATATAAATCGTTTAAAATTGAATGTGGGATGAGCCACAAACCCTATGTTTCATACACTATAACTCCGAAGTAATAAGGAAAAAGACCTTGGAATTTTTACCACCTGTACCTTGATATTTCACCTCAGTGTCCTCAAAATTTCACGGTATGAAATGTCCCATAAGAAAAATTTATAGCGAAAATACCAAGGTGTCTCATTTGAAGGAGAAAAACCCCAGGATCATAAGCTTTGATACCAAATGTTATGATCCAACACCTTCAAAATGATAAAAATTCAATGAATACAATCCACTTCAAGGGGGAAACCTCCTTTTAGGATATATCCAATTCATAAGACAATATGCAATGAGATAAAATGATCCTAAGACTAGGTCTCCTTGGTTATATATATATAGGAGACAAATGATACAATTATAATGAAATGGTGCAATGAAGGGTTCTAGATCCGAAAGACTATTTTACAGTCTTAAATTCAACCTCACGAGGATAAAATCCCCCTATGATCTTAAAGAGGTGGTACTCTAATTTTAAAATTGTGTGTAGAAATATAAACAATGTTTGAGAAGGACAAAGTTGATTTAAATTAAGTATTCACACATGAAGGATATCTGAGATGGGACCATGTATCTTATATAAGAAACTATTTACAATATAGTACATGATTCATAAAACAATAGAATATGAAAGTAAATAGGATGACATTTTCATCACAATATTCATCAAGAAAAAACACAATATCCAAGGAAAAGAAAGAAGAAAGTGAAGTCCGCGTATGGCAGAGAACTTTAAATGATTATTTCATTAGGAACAAAAAAATATTATGATAGATACACATTTGGAATATCAAGCTTGAAATCAAAGTCTTTGAGATCAGGGATGATTTTAAGGATGGAAATTTATATTAAAATGTAAAAACATGGGCTAATCTTACTATTCCTTAATATGCAAAATGTAAAATGTTTAGCGATAGTTTTGTAAAATATTCAAATTTCTAATGATTTTATATACTTTCTATAAATTTTTGGCGATTTTTAAGGTAAAATAATTTTATTCTATGGAATTTGGGCGAATCATTTTTAGAAAAAATGTAAATTGGCGAATCTTTTTTTGGGAAAAACCATGGAAAATTAGCCCATTTGCGAAATTTAGCCCCTAAAATCATCTATGTTTGAGATTACAATAATGTAATATCCCAAAATAGTTCTCTGGGAACCTTAAAAATAATAAATATGTCTTTAAAAATACAAGGTAAATGTCTTGAAAATAAATATTTGTGTTTTTCCTTCAAATAGGACTTAGATGGGGCTGTCGTGGACCATGAAATGAAAAAACCTGGAATACAAAAGAAAAAAAAATCAAGGATCAGCCTGGGTTTCACAAATAACTAGGAAATGGAAGGAAATATGACAAATGATTGTAGAAGAATGATAACAAGAAGAGGAAAAGGGTTGTTGCTTGACTCACTGTGATGTAAAGTTTCTCTGAACCAATTTTACTTGCTTGGAGGTGTCTCTTTTGTGGATTCTTGTTGTGGTTGAGGTGGCATAATTGTTGCAATTGTTTCTTATTGATCTAGCTCGGTAATTTTGATTAAGGATTTTCTTAACAAATATTCAATATATTCCCTCATGGGGGCCACCATGATCTCATGCCTTGTCTTTATCTCAAACAATTCATTATCCATATCTCTCAATTCCATGCCTGATTGGTGCAACATGTCATCTACCTTATTATTTCTATTGATGTATCTGACTAGCCACCTTTCGACTTCTTCTTCGTAGAATTCTATTGTTTCGGTGAACTCGTTTTCCCATGGAACTTTCAATACATGAAGTTGGTATAATAATTGTTCTTTTAATGAAAATTCTATATCCATTAATAGGTTCAGGCCATCAAGTTATTTTGTGAGATCAATCAACTTAAAGAATAAGTCACCTCTTTTATTATTCAAAGCATCTAGTTCACTTATTATTTCTCTCAAAATTATTTGTTCTCTTCAACCAACATGCATTAATTTGTTTCATCTGAATATTTGAAGGAAGGTTTTTCTCTCTTATATGGATATCTCTCAAGCTTGAAACTTTGGCAGAGAATGTACCCACAGTGTCCTTATAGAAACCTTCATCATTCTCCAGATCCTTTTGAATATATTATTTGAAATTTGTAATTCTTGTTGCAAAGTTGGTGGAACTTTGTGCAAGATCCTAAATTTCTTGAATCAAATCTATTCTTTTATGTATCCCTTCTCCAACACATTTCTTATTGCTTGTTGTAAACTTGATGAACCTTTACATTTGTTATTGCTTTCCAATATATCTTTTAAAGCAAGTGTTGGTTCAATTGTATTCAAAGGTTCTGGAAATAAAGGTCTTGGAAGAAAAGCTGCCTCTAATTCTTTTATTCTTTGTTTTAACTACAAATTTTCCATTTCCATATTACTAACAAATTGTTTCAGGGCTTCTATAGTTGCATCATGGAAATGTAAAATTTTTTATGGTGCAACCCCGTCGAAATCAATTGTTGATTTTCATTTCTCGGATGACTTTTTATTTTTTGTATTGACTTTTTCAATTAACAATTTTTTGGATGCTTGATTGTAGGTCGCTTAGTGCAAGGTTACATACTCCTATTTGAATATCTCTGGTTCTTGAGTGACTAGGGCTTCATCGATTTCTCAAGTTTCCAACAGTCTTTTCTCAAACCAACTAGGTTCTTTGATAAGCTCATCCACATCCATAGCTAGTGGGGTTTCTTGGTTTTCAAGTACGCATAACCTTGTTTTCTGTGCATCTCTTTTTCTTTTGGAAGAAGTATATACAGTATGAGATTTTTCAAGATTTTTCTTTGGTGGGTCCTTATCACTGCCATCTTCTGAACTTCCAGCCATTTTTTTTCTTATCTCCATACCACTGCTCCTAGGCTTTGTTCTTACATGGGTACTCTTTTGAGACATAGTTGGTGAATTGGGATTTATATTCACTTATCTGCAATGTTGTCGGTATCCTTCATTGGTAATGATTAATTCCTCCATGTAATTTAAATCTTGGTTGGTTGAATTTTTAGGGAGATCTAAATTATCTCCACCTCCTTCTTTATACTGCTCAATTTTGGTAAAATATGAAGAATAATCAATTGAGGCCATATGTGCAGTAAACATATCATTTGGGTCGAAACCCTCAACAAGTTCGGCTTCTTTTAATCCAAGTTGGTCAATATGACCTGCAAGTTCTTCCAAATGGGATATGTGTTTTACAACGTTTTCTCCAATTTTCCAAGGCAGGGGGATGAATTGCTTCTTTCTCTTCTCATTGAAGAAGTGAGCTTGGGACTTATATTTCCTGCAAACTTCCACGATAGAATGCATGTCTGATACATAAAATAGGAGAAGGAAAGGTTTCTTTTGACATCCAAATAACCTTATAATATTGAAATCATTAGTGGTCTCGAAAAATCCTTTTCCCGTGAGAAAGGTAGTGACTTCGAGGGATAATATCGATGTATTAGGGCCAAAAACTAGTTTTTTAATCTCTGAAATAAAAATTTTGTGAACCGAGTAAAAGTTGTACTGAGCTTTGTGCCTCCACAAAGTTGAATACTAGGCATAGATTGGTTCCATCTTAAAATCAATGCTCCTTACCCTCAACAAGTCTTCAAACACATGATAGTAGGTTATGGAGAAAAAAAGGTAGGATGCCATATAAAATTTTTAGGTCTTTTTCAAATTACTTAATTGAAATGAAACTTCACTAGAAATAATGAGGCCCAAATCTATGATGACATTTCCATGCATAGAAAAGTGAAGGATATGGATAATATTTCTTGGTACATATGTCGTGGATTCCAAGCCAATAATATGAGCAAATAACTAAGAAAATTCCCTATATGGGTATTTCAAGGAGCTTACCTCAATCTTGGAAGCACTAGTGTTATTATTTGGGTCAACCAGATAATTACTAAGAAAATTTTCTCCTCTTTTATGTTGTTTGAGGAATTCATTAGCCTCTTCACCCTTGAATCGCATGGTGGATGTAGGGATCCATAGCATTCTAGAAAATACTGAAGGAGCTAAAAAGATGGGTTATTGTCCTTTAATTTGGATTATTATTTTCTCTTAATTGAATTTATCTATGCACCATTGAAATAGCTCTTTGAAATAAGTTACCCCTGGAATACAACCAGCAAGGGATATGCCTAAAGTCCAAATCAGGTTCATCTTTTTCTCAACCAAAGAAAGAGCCTTGTAATAGTTTTATGCTCGTGACCACTAGAAATATTTATCTTCCCGCCCAAGTGTGTTTAGTGTATCCCCGTAATACAATTCATTTTTCTTACTTGACATTATTTTCTATTCTTTTTATTTTTGGCAATAAGTGGTGCTACTATCAATATTTACAGCTTGGCATGTTAGTTCTTATTTAATTACCACATATTTCTTTTATAGTTTAATCGTTGTATTTCTTATTTCAAATTTGTTGGCCTACATGACAAGATTTTGAATTTATTACAAGTATTATGGGATCTTCACCACTTTAATAACAACATTATATTCACACAAGTGGCGGCTGATGTGGTGAGGGAAATAAATGTGATGGGAAGTGGTGAAAGGATGTAATGGTAGATGGAAAGTGATTAAGTATGGAGGTGCATTATGAGGAACAAAAGGTGAGTTATGCAGGATGTGGGATTGCAGATTGGCAAACATGAAGGTATGGGAGAATACGTGAATGAAAAGGTGAAAATGAAAGTGCCCCACACCTGAAGTAAGGAAATTGACTAAGTATGGGAGATGGTGATTTTGCAAGTTGTTGAAGTAAGAATTGCATTTTGTAGAATGAAAGATTGTGGGTCGATGGGTATGCAGGTCTACAGACATAGGGAAAAGGTAAATGGGATAGTCAATCATCCCACACCCGCATTTCAAGAAAAGTACAAAAAGGTAAAAAGGTGTGTTTTGGGGGATGTGAAAGTAAGAGATGCAATTTGTGGGTAGCACGATTTTGGGTTTGCGAACCTAAGGACATGCAGGTCTGGGACATGTTGTATGTCTACATTACTACTCCCACATCACTGGAAAAATGACTAAGTGTCAGAAAATTTAAAAGAAGAGAAAAAGATTCTAAGTATGATTACACGGGTTTGTGGGTGTGCAGACTTGAGAATTTGATGGTAGTATGATCAACAACCCACATTTTTAAAAGGAAAAAGAGACTAAGTAAAAATAACCAAGAAGAAAAAGAAAAACAAAAGGAAGAAGTTTAAGGATGAGTATGTATGTGCAAATATTGATCACGAATGTGGATCAACACCTACATACAAATATAACACTAGAAATGTAACAATTCAATATCTAGGGCTTAATAAAGGGTTTTATGCATAACATGGGGCTTTATCTAGGGCTTAATAGAGTGATGGAAGACATCACAACAGATGCATTGAAAGAAGAAAAAATTGTCAAAAAACTTAGTGTTATCACATAAATTTCACCCATAAGAGACATTTAGGTGATCGTTTAGAAGCATCATTAGTTGGAAAGAATACAACATAATAACACTACCTCGTGCCTACTTTACATCACCTATAAGAGAAAGGAAAAAACCTTTGAAAGTGGGTTTTTATAAACTTGTGCACCGTGCCTTCACTAACACTCATGATAATTGTGTGAGATATCCTGTGAAACCCATGGAACTCTGTTTACATGAGTAATGCCGACCTCTAAGGTGGTAGGCTTGACTTGAGTGGCTCTAGGTTGATGTACACAAGAAATTTAAACTCTCATTCCATTAATGAGGAGTACCTTTGCCCCCAAAAGTCTCTTTCAAGCATTGGGAACCTGTTTTGAATAAAGATCTTTCACAATGAAGAAATGTCTTCATGAGGTTTAGAATTTACCTATAAATAAAATCCATGGGGTGGCATTTATAGAAGAGAATAATTTCAAGGTTATGCTAGAGGAATGAGATTGGAGATCAATTGTATTACTCTCTCATCTCTACCATTCATTTCCCTCGTTCTTGTTTGTGTTCTTTACTCAAAGAACATTAGAGAGGGCTTTCAAGAAGAAAAACAAACCATCCCAAGGAGAGTGTTGGAGCCCATTTGCATCTAACCATTCTCCACATGTGTTGTTATTCATTGTATGCTTTTCCATTGAACTAATATATAAGTATTTTTGTTTCTCGCCAATTTCCTATGCTTATATGGCCTTCTTGTGGTTAAATTTGTAGTTTAATTGCAAGTTGCATGCTTTATTGTTTTATTTGTATGTGTTAATACTCTTGTGCTTGTTCCAAAACTAACCATTGTTTGTTGTTTAGCTTATAGCCTAACATAACATAGGGGTTTTTTCTCACCAATGCAAGAAAATCCCCAACACATATTAGTGAATCCACTTGGGTTTATATCATCATATTCGCTTCTTAGGTTGTTTCAATCATTTTCTAACATCCGGTGACTTGTAGGAATGTTAACCAACCTGTATTTTCATTAGGAAACCACCTTTAATGGTTGCGTTTCAATAAATTTTGTTTTTCGTAAACACGACGATTTGTGTAGTTGTATCTATCTATTCCATGAAAATATTGCAACATAGAAGCATTTTCTTATAGATCAACTATGTATCGCCTAGAAGAAACATTTTCACGGGATATCTCACTACCCCATCATGCAACCTACATGACTGTATTTGTAAAAACCCACAAGGGTTAGCTCGAATCCAATTTTTAGGCCTTAGGCAATTCAATGAGCTAGTTAAGGTGTAAGCCTTAATTTTTCAAGAATGGTAGGTTGATATTATCTGTTTTTTTTTCTTAATATTAGCTAACTTAGTGGCTATGAGGATGAATCATTGTTCCCAACTCTTTTCATGTGGATTCCTTCTTTATTTATCATGGCACAAGAATACATAGCTTAGAAATTCATTTATTTGTTGTCTTTTTAATGTGACAAATCACACACAAGGGATTTAAAAAACCCTTAAGATCTAGTATGCTCATGGGCCTTGCACCCATAGGAGATCTTGGCAAATCAGAAAAAGGTGAGTGGGTGAAATACCTCCTTTTGCACATTTTTCATTTTTTTGGTATGATCATTTATTTGCAAAATTAACAAACATTTAGAAGTTAATTAGGTGGAGTAAGAACCCCTAAAGTTCATACAATTGGCCTTTATCATTTTTTTTTTGCAAATTTCATTTTGAGAGAAGTGTTAATATTTTCAAAAGTTCACAAACACCTAGAAATTAAGTAGGCAAAGTAAGAACCCTTCAAGTTCACATACTTTGAGTTTTATCAAATTGCTTTAAAAACTTCTGAAAATTTATTTATTTATCAAATTTCTTTAAAAATTTATGCACAATTATTTAGCACTCTTATATCAAACATCATTATTTCCCCATGTGAATAACACACACACAGGACTTAAAGATTATTCTTTATCTCAAGTGTGCTCTTCATCCCGTTCCCATAAAGTGATCTTGGTGAATCAGAAAGGGTGGGAAGTATAAAATACCTCCTTTGTCACTTCATTAAGTAAATCCAATGGGTCATGACGCTAGTTTATCTTCTTAAAGTTGACTCAAGTAACTAATAGACTTAATTACTCCATTGGAGGTCACAAAACAATTAATAGAGTAGGTTAGGATTGTAGGGATAGGCATCCCAAAAACTCCCCATAGTCATTTATTATTCATAAACATAGAAGTTTTCCTAGGGAGATTGAAAATCATGTACTTCAAGTGTGCAAAATCCAAGGCAAGGAGATACCATGTGGGTTCATATGTTGAGGTCAAGTTGATTTTTCTACTCTCCTTGAGCCACTTAACTCTCGCTGGACTACAACCCCTGATTGATTGAGGCTAACCCTTTCATGCACTTGAGAAAGGTAGCTTAGTGACGAAAAATGGGATTTATACCTAGGTGGCATTTGTGGGCTGCATTTTCACCTAAGACAAATAGAGTTATCCATTGGGAAATGTCACCAATTCCATCGAGGCATGCCCCCTGTTACCTCCCAAATTAGCACCCTTTGTGAAATACCTTACAATGGTGATATGGGGGTAAGAACACTTGGGAAGCATACCACTATCACCTCAACATGGTTTCCCATTCACTCTAGGCCAACTCCTTAAAGTCACATGGGAATCCCAATCTATGGAAATGAACCTGTAAAGTATCACATTGTAGTGAATGATACAGTTCACTTCAACAAACACACACCTCAATTTATGGTTAGATATACCAGTGCACATCAAGTAGAAAGATGCCTTAATAATACTCAACAAGAAACTAGGGCATAAGCTACCACAATTGATGCAGGAGCATCACCAGCAAGCGCAAGCGGAGGACAACTGGATACACACCAGTGCACATTTTGAAAATAATTTGAATTTTAAATGGATGACACATTAATGTAATATTTGGAGAGACATAAGTGCTCTTAAATGATTTGGGGATTGTAACACAGATCTTGAGAGGTTTCTCTCATCTGTTGTTTGTAGGCAATTAATGTAATCAATGTAAAGTAGATGTAGGCTTTAATTCGATTAGATAGCTTGAGGTTGTAGGAGGGAAAACTCAAGAAATCTTCCCCGTAGATGTATTGTATCACATTATTCTCAATTGTAAGAGTAGTAGTCATAGAGAAAAGAGAGCATAGGAGAGAAGAGAAGACAAGATAAGCTTGTAGAAGTTGTATAAGCAAATAGCTATTGTTATAGAACCCATGTACACAAATACTTGAGTTAATATAAGAATGATTTGACTCAGTTTCATGGTGGTGTTATGGATATTGTTTGCATCTATTGAATGGTATGTTTATAGTTTTCTTATATGCTTTTTTATGCATTTGTTTCAATGCTTTGTGTGTATGATTTCATGTTGAATGTATGAATTATGTGAGAGGGAGAGTATGAGTTTCAATTGTTTCTCTTCCTGAGAATTCCTGGAAGGAGTGCAGTGAATATACGCAAGGAGTGTGTTGACGAGATTCTGAGTTTTACCTCAGAAAAGCTTAGGAGAAATAGAGTTGTACTTATACCAGCAGAAGTGCGAGTGTGGCACAGAGCCGTGCAAGGTGTGCACAGGCTGAGGGAAGTATTAGACTTCTTCTACTCAAGGGAGAATACAGAAGAATATCTATTGCAAGGAGTGCACAAAGTTGGAATCGCTGGATAACCAGAGGTTATTGTGGAAGTCGTGCAAGGTGTGTGCGTAGGATTCTTTAGAGTCCAGAAGTTGCAAGGAAGAACAAGCTCGGGATGGATAGCCTTGTTTGAAGATTTCAGAGGGAGGACGAAATTTTCAATCACCCAGAGAAAATCAAGTTCAGAAGCTTGACGCCAAGTCATTTGGCCTGGAGTCATTGAGGACGCGAACGAACGGTGGAAATCCTAGAGGGAGAAGCGTCTATTTTCCGAGATTCATAGGATCAAGCAGAGCTACGAGTAGGATAAATCCGAGATTCATTCATCTTTTGAAATCTCAGGAGAGATAGGGGTCATCGATCTAACTCAGATCTGGACCGTTGGTTCATTTCGGTGAACTGGGAATCAGGAATCGAAAGAGCAGAGGAGGCTACATCCTAAAACCCTAGTACACAAAATCCCAATTTCACGAGGAGAGATCTAAGTCATCAGATCATAGGGATTTTGGGCCGTTGATATGACACCCAAGAGTTTCAGGGTTTCAGCCATCGGGAAAATAGAGGTGAAGACTTTCCCAAAGTCGCGAAAGGCGAATCACCGATTTAATCAGAGTCATTGGTTAGCGGAGGATTAGGACCATATATCTAGAGTGATCGAATCTTTGGGGGTCATATATTTGGAGGTGACGACATAGTTGTTCGTTGATTCTCTGAATCACGAAGTCCCAAAATATTTG
The DNA here is from genome assembly GCA_032191745.1 of Picea mariana. Classification (NCBI taxonomy): domain Eukaryota; kingdom Viridiplantae; phylum Streptophyta; class Pinopsida; order Pinales; family Pinaceae; genus Picea; species Picea mariana. The sequence continues at coordinate 121,150 of JASDQU010435396.1, forward strand.
GGAGCTGGGACCCAGTCCCTAGTGGAAGGTCACGACGTGGGCATAAGTGAGAAGGCTAGCGCTTGCTAGGCCCTTAGTAGGATTTTGGGGTTTCAGAGGTTGGAGTGGTGGGTTTGTATCACATAAATATTCCTGAGGTCATGAGTTGCGAAACTCTTTTTGGTGTAGGTCGTGGTCATAGTTCCGTGGTCGCGTGGGAGAAGAGCTCGCGCCTAGTGCTAGTTTGCGTAGACAGAGTTCACACATGGACCTGTGGATTTGGTCGTAGGATTCCAACAAGGAATCAAAGAGCCATTTTGGCTCAATAATATAGAAAGATCCAAAGATTAGGAGGTCAAGCAGACCCTACTGAGGTAGGGGTGCTATGTCAAGTGGTATCAAAGAATAGTTAACAACTTTTGTTTTCTATAGAGGGAAGACAAAGGACAATTGTGAATTGAATTCTGCGTGGACAGATTGAAACAATGCCACCGAGAAGATGTCAAGAAAGACCCATGCCCGATCCAGCCATGGAAAGGGAAATGAGAGAACTTCATGCTCGATTAGATGCTATGGAGACAACATAGAGGCGAAAACCTGATACTGGAGATGTCAATGAGGCCAAGAATGAAAATGAAGCTGGAGTCAAAGAAGAAGTTGTAGCCGAAGATGTTGCAGAGGAACACATATTCAAAGTTGTTGCAAGAATAGGGGCTAGAGAAAAAATGGACATCCTGATGTATGAAGGAAACTTAGATGTTGAGGAGCTGCTAGATTGGTTTAGAGCTCTAGATAAATACTTCGATTATGAGGATATCGAAGAATATAGGAAAGTAAAACACGCAGTCACTAGACTGAAGGGACATGCAGCACTGTGGTGGGATGAACTGTAGGCTGAAAAGCGTTGCAAAGGAAAAAAAAGAATCAAAAGTTGGGACAAGATGGTCACCAAGATGAAAGCCAAATTCATACCCAGAGATTACCCAATCAATCTGTTTTGAAGAATACAGAATTTGAGACAGAAAGGGATGACAGTAAAGGAATACACTGAGGAGTTTTACAAGATAAACATTAGAGCTGGTCATCGCGAGAGTGATGATGAAAAAGTCGTCAGATACATGAATGGCCTGAGATATGAGATTCAAGATGAGATGATCATGGTGACAATTAGGAATGTGGAAGATGCTTATCAGATTGCTCTAAAAGATGAGGAGAAATTGGCCCGAAAGAAAGGTCAAAGGGACAGAGGTCATAGTCATAGTAGAGGCAAAGCAATTTCACAGGACAAAGTACAGAAGCCCAAAGATGAAGAGAAGAAACCACATAACCACCCAGAAAGGGGAGGAATTTCACAAGGAAGACAATATGCCGATAGGAACACTTTTCCGCGAGAAAGAGGAAGAGGAAGAGGGAGAGGAGGTGAAATAAAGTTTTTTGTTTGTGGAAAGATCGGACACAAATATCTTGAATGTCTCGATATAAAAAGAGATGGAGGAGGCAAAGCTCACATTTCAGAAACGCAAAGGTGAAATTTTGAGGTAGAAGATGCAGAAGGCAGAAGATCCTTGATGATGAGGAAAATTCTCTTCAAGCCAGAGAAGAAGATGGAGAATCCAGTCCAAAGGAACAATATATTTAGAATTGCTTGCAAGAGAAAGGACAGGGTATGCAAGGTGTTTGTTGATAGTGGAAGCATGGATAATCTAGTATCCATGGAAATGGTGGAAAAGCTAGAATTGGAAACAGTTGCACATCCAAGCCCATACAAGGTTTTGTGGTTGCAAAAAGGACATCAGGTAACCGTCACTAAACAATGTTTAGTTGAATTTAACATAGGGGGATATAGAGATGAGATCTTATGTGATGTTATTCCCATGGATTTCTGTCACCTTTTGTTGGGGAGGCCTTGGAAATGTGACATAAATGTTATTCATGACCAAAGAAGGAATACATACACCTTGAAAAAGAATGGTAGGACACATATGTTGCTGCCAGTTGAAGATAAGAAGGTGAAAGAAGAAGAAAGAAATACTATACTTCTCATGAGTGGGAAGGAACTTCTAGATGAAGTCAAAAAGGACAAAGAAATGCAGTTTGTTGTGGTGAGAAAACCTAGATTTATCTTGACCAGTACCTCAATAGATGATCTACCTGAGTAAATTCAGGAACTGGTGGAGAATTTCGTTGATATAGTGGTGGACGTTTTACCTTGTTCGTTGCTGCCCATTAGAAGTATAAGCCATCACATTGACCTTATACTACCAGGAGTGAGTTTACCAAATAAAGCAGCGTACAGACTAATGTCACAAGAGAATGAAGAGGTCAAGAAGCAAGTCCAAGATTTGATGGACAAAGGGTTGATTAGAGAAAGCTTGAGTCCATGCGTTGTGCCAACAATGTTAAGTCCGAAGAAATATGGTGGATGGAGGATGTGTAAAGACTCGAGGACCATAAACAAAATCACCATCAGGTATAGATTTCCTTTACCCAGAATGGATGACTTGATGGATTGCTTGAGTGGGGCAAAGTTTTTTTCAAAAATTGATTTGAAAAGCGGATATCATCATATTAGAATGAGAGAAGGTGATGAATGGAAGACATCATTCAAGATGAATGAAAGACTGTATGAATGGCTTGTCATGTTGTTTGGCTTGACGAATGCGCCAAGTAATTTTATGATATTAATGAACAAAGTCTTGAAATATTTCATTGGAAAGTTTGTAATTGTGTATCTTGATGATATATTGATCTTTAGTAAGACTGAGGAAGAACATTTGATACATTTAACTCTAGTGATGAGGAGGTTGCATTAAGAGAAGTTGTTGATAAATCTGAAGAAGTCGTCTTTCATGAAGACATAACTTATTTATCTGGGTTTTGTGATCTCTTCGAATGAGTTGAAGATGGATCCTGAAAAGGTAAGAGCAATCAAAGAATGGCCATCGCCAAGGAATATCTTTGAAGTTAGAAGCTTCCATGGACTAGCCAGCTTTTACAGGAAGTTCATCAGAAATTTTAGTGGAATTTGTGCATCAATGATGAACACAGTCAAGAAAAGACATAAATCTTTTCATTGGACAGAGGAAGTGGATAAAATATTCAAGTTGTTAAAGGAGAAGATAATTGAACAACCAGTTCTGGTTCTGCCAGATTTTATTAAGACATTTCAAGTGAGATGTGACACAAGTGGATTTGCGATTGGAGAAGTCTTAAGTCAAGACAATAGACCGGTTTCATACTTCAATGAGAAGTTGAACGATGCCAAGAGAAATTATTCCACATATGATAAAGATTTTTATGCAGTCATACAAGCGTTGAAGAAATGGAGGCACTACCTGGTTCTGAAAGAGTTCATTTTGTATAGCAACAATCATGCTTTGCAGTTTATAACCAAACAGGAAAAATTGAACCAGAAGCATGAAAAATGGGTTGAATTTATGCATAACTTTACTTTTGTTATAAAGTACATTTCTAGAAATGCTAACAAGGTTGTTGATGCATTGAGCAGGAAATGTTTGATTCTGCAGGAGTTTCGAGTGAAGACATTAGGTTTTGATAGCCTTAAGGACATGTACAGAGATGATTCAGATTTCAGGAACACTTATGGAGCATGTGATAGTCATGTTCTAAGAGACAGAAGCCAATAGATTGAATATTTAATTCAGGATGGATTGCTATTCAAAGGAAATTAGTTGTGTATCCCGAAGAGTTCTATGAGAGAAAACCTTTTGAAGGAAAAGCATAGTGGAGGATTGGTTGGACATTTCAGCCATGAAAAGACATTTGCACAACTGAACAGTTTGTATTATTGGCCAGGAATGAAGACAGATGTCAAGAAATTTGTGAACTTGTTATCTCCTAAAATAAATTTTCCCATTTATTGTCATTAGGTAATAGATTTATCATTAGTTGATGGATTTTTAATTTTTCCAAGTTCAAGTGTCTTTAAGATAAGTTTTACATTTTCCTTTTCAAGAAATAGTTGATCTATACTCTCAATGTAAAAAATGTCAAAAATCGGTTTTCGGCAGCTAAGGGATAGTTTTTAATATATTGTAAGCTGCCAAAAGATTTCACTTTCGGCAGCTAAAAAGGCAAGCACAGGTCGCTCTAAACTGCCCAAAGCGTAGGGTTTTTTCTAATGGTTAACACATCTCCACAAACTCAAAGTTGTTGATGATACAGGTGTCAAGGTTGCGCAACTGTCAATGGTAATTGAAGCATTGGGTCATAAGGAAGAGCCACAAATAGAATGCCAAATGTTCGAGATTGTAGGTGCCTTGCGCCAAGATGAATAAAACGATGATACAAGTGCTACATGCTTCCAAGGTTAAGGTGTCTTATGCCCAGTCAAGATGTTTCAAGTTACAGGCCCAAGTCAAACCACGAGCCAAGCAAGGAGTCGACACACCAAAACCGCAAGTGTCGATTTATGTCTCTTTTCTAATGATCTATGTACTCTTGACAGCCAAACCTATATATCAAGAATGATGTCGCAGGTGAAGACCGCCCCTCAATTGAACACTCGGCAAATCGGTAGCAACGATTTTCAGGGTKTTAATGTTTTCATCACAATTTTCTGAGGTGGAAAAGGTGAAGTTTGAGGAAGAGATTTTGAATCAGTTGAAGCCAAGGTAGAACGCAACACAGACTAGAATCAAGAAGCACAAATTCCTTCAGAAGATACGTGCTTCCAAGGTGCCACAGGGAGGTTAAAGACTGCATATMTGTTATTTCCATTAAAGAATTTATAGATCGCCCTTCTTCATATGGCGCGCAAAGTCAGATCTGAAATAAGGATTGGATGTTTGATTGATGAGATCGTTTGATGATTCTTTTGGATCATGATCTCGATGCCCAAGTCTAGAACACTAGATGTTATTTTCTCTCTAATATGTCAATGGATATCATCGTCCATGGATCCCGAGGTTCTCTACGCCTGCATGATTTTTTGATTTCTTACAAGAAAGACTCTATATCTTTTTATTCTTCATCTAATACCAAATCCCAAATGAAACTAAAGCCTCTCGGGTTTATGTTTTGCTCACCAAAAAATTGGGGAAAACCCACAGGCCAATTGTCATATCGGGAAAATTCTTATGACAAAGCCTAGCACAACATATCAAAGTCCACAAGCACACATGCCTAGCTAATACATATAATTGTCAAGCCAAATGCCTACATGCAAATCTTCAAGTCTGCATATTGAGCCTATTAAATTCAAAGACATGTCATGAAGAAAGATGATGGGATCTTAGCTAATAGGAAAGACTCAATGGATACCTATTGTGATAGAACTCCTCTTCCTCCAAGTTAAAAGGCGCATCGAGCAAAATGAGAAGAAGTAATGTACGCTCAACACCGAGGAGATGTATTACCAGAAAGTGGTTTTGAACAGCTTCGAGAGGTGGGGTTCTACTTTTAAATGCAAATAGGTGTAAGAGTGGTAAGAGAATTAACAATCCTGTGATAGATTGTGCTTCTAAGGGCTTGAGAACTTTTCCACTCCAGGTGGGCAATTTGTTACAATCTTCAGTTCAACACAATATAAGTGCCATAATGCCAAATGATAAAATGGGATCTAGAGAGAGAGAAGCTAGGTTATGTAAGGACAGAAGTCAGTCCATTCATGATGATGCATATTGTGTTAAGGATGAACTGTGTTTGCCAAGGTGTCCAAAAGAAGGAGCTGAAGATGAGTCTACAATGGATGATGATAACTAACAAAATAAACAGCAGCTCATCAGACAATTTTGCAGATTCAATGGTTTTAATCATTTCTTTTTCAGAGGAGAGTGCCAGACTGTGGGGCAGAGTCATGGGATTGTGCGCCTTCGAAATCTAGTTTGGCATGTGTTGAATTGCAATATGCAGGAGAAAATTTATCCAGAGACCTGCAAAATGCAATGGATGGTATTCAAAGGCATGATGAAAATCAAACAAACAAAGCATAAAAGATCTTTCACCGACACAAGAAGCGCACCTACAAATAGTTAGTCGTTGAAAAGAAGAGCTTTCACCAGCTAACTAACAGATTTCAAAGTGGAATAGCCGGTGAAACCACAAAGAAGGAATTCTGAAGATTTAGAATAGGAGGCGTAGCGATTGTTGGATGATTTGAAGTATAAGATAATATCAAAGAATTAATCATCAAATTTCGAGGGATTTGGTTTCAAGATTTTGTGGAGATATATGAGGTAGATGCTCACATAGTCAGTCAAGATCTTACTTATAGCTAGTGAAGGAGTTAAACTATTGAAGACATGTGTCCATTCATCAGAGACACATCAGACACATAGTAAATGATGAAGACCAGATGTCAAAGACCTTTTTGAAGACAGTTCGAGCCATAAGTAACTAGATTTGGTTTAGCTTATTAGATTCAATTTGTGCTCTGTTTTTCTATAATTAGAAATTCAAATCCAGTTTTTCAGGATCTGAGACTTGTTGTAAAAGGTTATAAATGCCTATCATTTTGATAGAGGTGGGGGGTTCGATTCTGGATACAGAAATATACTATATTGAAAACAGGCTTTTTGATATGATAATACAAATCACAGTTTTATCTCTCTATTGATATCAGATTCTCATATTTCCTTCTATACTCTTATTCAAGGTGTTTTAACTGCAAAATGACTGTCATCTCATCAGTCAGTTCATAACTTCCTTAATGGTTGCTTTTCATTGTTTATTAGACCCTACATTTTGTATTTGGTTTATAAGCATTGTTTTCTCACCCACTTAAAGGCCATCATTTGATTATTGATCCTTGAGAGCACTAGTTCATTTGATTCTCATTTTGACTGTCTGAATACCATACGGTAATTGAGTTATCCCATTGATCCACACATACAAAAACACAAAAACAAGTTTACTTTAAGTTACCAAGCATCTTTGATCCAAAACATCAAAGAGTTTCTTGGAGTGATAACAGAACTGATGTAGAATTTTCCAGCACGCAAAGGGGAAAAGACATAATACAGGTTTTTATCAACCATTACCAATACCAGAGAGGCCGTGGGATGCGGTAAGCATGGATTTTGTGTTAGGAATGCAGAGGAAACATAGAGGTTGTGAATCCATATTCATGGTAGTCGAAAGATTCTCAAAAATGGCACATTTTATTCCATGTCAGAAAACTAGTGATGCAACACACATTGCAAATTTATTTTTCAAAGAAGTTGTTTGACTTCATGGTTTACCCAAGAGTATTGTTTCAGATCGAGATACCAAGTTTGTTGGTCATTTCTGGAGGACACTGTGGAAGAAGATGGGAACGAATTTATCTTTTAGCTCAGCATATCACCCTCAGATGGATGGATAGACTGAGGTAGTAAATTGAAGTTTGGGAGACTTATTGAGGAATTTAGTAGCTAAACACCATAGCCAATGGGATCAGATTATGTCACAAGCGGAATTTGCATACAATGACTCACCTAACCGGAGCACATGATAGAGCCCATTCCAAATAATGTATGGAATGCATCCAAGGGGAGTATCTGAGTTGAGAGACTTAGAGCAGAGTGAGTTCAGGAGTGCCGGAGCGGAAGATTTTGCAGCAGAGATGCAAGAGATCCACAGTAAGATTAAAGAGTGGTTGCAGAGTTCCAACCAGGAATATAAGCACAGGGAAGATCATCACAGGAGAGAGATTCAATTCGAAGTAGGAGATTGGTCTTAGCACATCTAAGTAAAGAAAGGTTCCAAAGGGGAACATATAATAAGATGAAAATGAAAAATATAGGGTCGTGTAAGATTTTGAGAAAATTTGAGGCAAATGCATATGAGATAGAATTGTCAGATGATTTGGGCATATCACCCATATTCAATGTAGCAGACCTGTATCCTTACAGAGTAGATGAAACATATGGGGCAAAGAATCAAAAGGAATTTCAGTGGGTCAAGCAGATGCCTATAGCTGAAAATCCACAGATGGAAAATATCATTGATCAGAGAGTTGGTAAGAAGACCCGGAGGAAAACATATTTTGAATCCTTGGTAAAGAGGAAAGAACACCCGATTGAGGATGCCAGTTGGGAAAGTGAAGCAGAGATCCAGAAACATGGACAAACGGTACAGGATCTCATGGACATGAGTCCATGAATATTTCAGCCAGAGGAGTATGATGCAGGAGCATCGCCAACAAGCGCAAGCGGAGGACAGCTCGATACACACCATCGCACATTTTGCAGATATTTTGAATTTTAAATGGATGACACATTAATGTAATATCTAGAGAGACATAAGTGCTCTTAAATGATTTTGGGATTGTAACGAAGATCTTGAGCGGTTTCTCTCATCTATCGGTTGTAGGCAATTAATGTAATCAATGTAAAGTAGATGTAGGCCTTAATTCGATTAGATAGCTTGAGGTTGTAGGAGGGAAAACTCAAGAAATATCCCTCGTTGATGTATTGTATCACATTATTCTCAATTGTAAGAGTAGTATCTGTAGAGAAAATAGAGCATAGGAGAGAAGAGAAGACAAGAGAAGTTTGTAGAAGTTGTATAAGCAAATAACTGTTTCTATAGAACCCATGTACAAAAACACTTGAGTTAATATAAGAATGCTTTGATTCAATTTCATGGTGTTGATATGGATACTTTTTGCATCAATTGAATGGTATGTTTACAGTTTGCTTATATGCTCTGTTATGCATTTGTTTCAATGCTTTGTGTGTATGATTTCATGTTGAATGTATGAAGACTGTGAGAC
>JASDQU010435397.1:0-10346 GCA_032191745.1 Picea mariana
TCTTACTCCACAAAGCGTCTTCCCGTGAGGGCTTTCACCATAAGGGGACCACTTTGGAGTTCATCCATATTTACTTCTTATCAACCATGACAAAACAATAATGAGTCATATTTACATCAAACACTATTGGTTCCATTACCCAAACCTTTGTGCTATGGGTCTTTATTCAAGGGTTGACATCAATGACAACCAACCTTAATCAACATGAATATCAAGGCATAGATGACATTTGTGCCATATGGTTTACCCTATCATATACAGTAGGAACATTTGACATATGGGAAGAAGGATTCCTTTCCCAATGGGATATATTGACCCTACAAACTAGGTGACAACAATTGAATGTGGGTCATGTTTTGGAGTCAATCTTGTATGGTTGTTAATGTTATCAGATATGGTTGCTATTTTATGTCAGTATCTTGCAACTCGCATTGGGGTCGTGGCTGGGAAACATCTTGCTCATATTTGTAGTGAAGAGTACTCTTGACCTGTGTGTGCTATTGTGGCTACCATGTGAGGCCTTTGTGATGGGTCTGGATTTGACAGGGGTTCTAGGAACTGCTGTTGGAATGAATCTTCTACTAGAGCTGGATATGATTGTGCGTGTGATCCTGAGCACAATTTATGCACTTTTATTTCTGTCTCTCCTGGGAAAGTGCCACACTGAATTATTATCTATAAGAATAACAGGACTGGTTCTTCTATTCTTTGATCCCAACACTTTATCCCGAGACTCTAATGTTTTCTATATAGTGAATGGAATGAGTTCAAGAGTGGATCGTAAAATTCTGTATACAGTTGTGACCCTTCTTGGTGCAAATATCATGCCTCGCAATTTTTACCTTCACTCTTCGATTGTGCAAGAGAAGAAAAATGTGCAAAACACATCGATTGGAACATTGTGTCATTACAATGTTTTAGAGATTGCATTTTCATTTGGTGGAATTTTGTTGATGAACCTTGCAATGTTGAGCTCTACAGCAATAACCTTTCATAATGCATGCCTTGAAGTTTTAAGTTTCCAGGATATTCATTCCTTGAAGGAAACACATTTCTTGTAATTCCATATGGTATATAATGGATATGTGTGATAATGTTTTTGTGCACGTTGAAGAGCATAACCTTCTTGAAGCTACTTTTGTCATCACCACGTCTTATAGACTGAGACGAATTCAGAGGTTTGGAACTGGGAAAATAAGATCAGAAATGTTTGGTAGACTTTGGTCATTCTAAATAAGGTGGTTCCCTATCTTGAGAAAAAATGGTTGATGTTGGCGCAAGTCACTTTGGGGAACAACGCAACAATTAATGAAGCAGTTGAGAAAGGGACTAGAAAATGAGTGTGCATCGAAGAATAAGGAAAAGCAGCGTGAGGAAGCAGGAGAGATGAGGAAAACATTGGATCATGGACAACCATGCGTAGGAAGTTAGAAAGTGGACAAACCTAATCCACCTAGGGTTAGGGTTTTGGTCATTGAGCTATTTTAGTATAAATATGGGTTTAACCCATTTTTTGTAGTATAAATATGTATTGTGAGATCTAAGGAGATCAAGTTTTTGGGTATCAAGAATTAAAGAGTTTTTGTTTCTTGCTAGAGCATGATCTGAGGAGATCAGTGAGGAATGTTTTGGAAGCATTGAGTCAATTTTGGAGATAGAGTTATGGATTGTAACTAAGGTTTAGGTCACAAGCTGTGGAGTTTGGTGTGACACTGGTCAACCTCACATATACATGTGCATTTCAAATTCACTTATGATGTAATGTGCACAACACAATGACTTGATGAAGATGAATAAATAAGAAGATAATTCCAGATCTTTGTGGACGTAGCCCGGGGGGGTTGAACCACCGTAAAACCTTGTGTTTTTGTGTGGAATGCCTCTTTTATGTGTTGCAATGGTTTATGATGAATTAATGAATGAATCTTGTAGTACTAAAATGCAACGCACACTGGAATACGTTATATTAATTACATAATGAATTTTAATGAATGAATATGGTTATAGAATGATAGATATGATTTATCTGATGTAGAAAGAATGTCTAACATCCCCATGAGCACCATCCCTTCCACGATTGTATAAATATGGGTCCTGGACTGTGCAATCACCCATAAGACATCTTGGGTGAGACTTCATTGTGCACTAAGTGCGTATAGTTTCCTTCTGGTCTCGAAAAGGGTTGATGGTTTACATGGTTTTGTTGGAAGCCTAAAGTAGAACCCATGTCATCCCAAACATTCCAACAAATGGTTTCCTTTCCAAATGGAACTCAGAAGAGGAGACTGGAAGGGATTTGTTGAGAAGGACAGTGAATAAAATACAGTGGTATAAGGGGATGTTTAGACCATGGAATCCTACAAAGCAAGACATTGAAAGATGGTTGTAAACAAAAGAGCTCGAGTTTGCGTAGAAAGACAATAAGAGGTCCAAGTATACACTGCACCAATATTTGGAAAGGTATGTGTTTACTAATCTTCATGAGGCATTTTTATGTTATTTTCCAAAGTTGCTACAGGAGTGGATATTGAGGTTGATGGATAATCATCCTACTAATTAAATACGACCAGTAGAGTGGAATACTGAGAATATTGCGCATCTAGGAAGAGTCAATAATAAATTCAGGTGCACAATGGATTTCTGGCTAGACAATATTATTGCAGAATTTATTATTGAGTTTGCAGTCGATACTACAAAGTCATACATTGTTGTAGAACAAGAGTTTTTTACGGGACCAAGAGGAAGGTATATTATATCACTTTATAGGTCAATAAATATTTTATTACATGATAAAGGCATGATGACAATGGATTCAAACAACTAAATCACTTTGCATGCATGGGGAGACATGGGGAAGCACTAAGGATGATATGAGATATGGAGAGGGATCCAGAGAGAGGCCAGAAGAAGGAAGCAATGAACTACATTATGATGGATGAGGAACAACCCATGGAAACAATGGACAAAGTGAGAGTGGCGCACAACAAATGACCCTACCAATATAGGATTAATAGTAAGAAGAGGGTAGTAGCTGAGCAGGAGGGCTTGGATAGTGATGAGGAAGAGGTAGAGGATCTCCATGCTATGGGACAGATTGAGGAAATCCTACATGCCACATATGAGAGAAAAACTAGAGGTCAAGGTCCAGTGCAGAAGAAGACTCTCCATTCCAGATCATAATTAGTGTGGAACCCACAACCCCATGTGCGACTAAGACATCTACAGAGAAAGAATCGGTTAGCCAACCAACAATTATTAGTAGAAGTATTTTAATGGGATGAGGGTCCAGTGGAAACTCAGGTGGAAGTACAAATTAAGCTAGTAGTAGTAAGTTATCTACACCACGTGGAGGAGGTAGTACAACAAAATTTACAATGGAAAGAGCAGATCCAACTATTAGGTTACCAGAGTTTCATAGAGAAGGGTCAGAAGACCTATAGAAGCATTTAAATTTATCTGTGAGAAGGCTTGGGTAGCTAAAAAGATCATAAACGCAGATACAAAAGTGGTGCATCTTGCGATCACATTCAGAGACCGCACACTGGACTGGTATATGGGCCTTGCAGTAAATAGTCCACAAGGAGCACCTACAACTGTCACATATGTGAAGAAGGAATTAATCAATGAATTCCAATGACCAAGTTTAGAGGATCAGTTCATGAATGAGATGATTGAAATCAAATAGAAGCCAGGAGAGTCAATTTGGGATATTGATAAGAAGCTCAAGAGATTGAAAGGTAAGTTGAACTACCCTATCAAAGATATGTGACATAGGCATCTATTTGTTAATTCATTATTGCCACATATTAAGTATCCATTGTGAAAATAGAAGTTCTAGACTCAGGCTGAGGCTCTGCAAGTAGCCTTGCAATTAGAGGAGAATCAATACAAACTTACAAATCCAACTATAGAAGAGTCGAGAGCACATCTCAAGAACCTAACATTTCAGTTGAATAAGAATAAAGGCAAGGAGAAGAGGGAAGTTGTCCAGTGTACATTATGCAGAACAAAAGGACATCATAAGAATGAGTGCCCAACATTTGGGCAATACTTGGGAGAAGGAATGCCAAATCCCTTACCCATAGGAGGACCATGGTGTGAAATATGTAGAACACATGGATATGATCTTTATCATTGTCCCATGATGCAAAAGTATCAAACAATTCCCAAGAGTACATTTTGTAATTTCTGCAAGTCTATAGGACATGAAGATAAGGATTGTTGAACTTTGGAAATAATGAAGGAAAGAACTTCAAATGCATATAGGATGCATGCCGAACCAATGACAGGTCCACCTGCGCAACAGTATAATAACGTGCAATAGTTTACAGTGCCACTGCAGTATAATAATGCATAACAATCTAATCAGGTACCACAATATAATACACCACGCACAAACAATCAAGGTAACAAAAGAGGATTCAGAGGAGGAGGTCGTGGAGGAAGAGGATTTGGAAGAGGTATAGGACTAGTAACTTATCACTATTATCAGAAACCTAGAAATTATGCAGGGGATTATCCACAACCAACAACGACATGCATGTACTGTCATGTAACAAATCATGATACATAAGATTGTCCAACACTTTTGACAAGGATATAGGAAAAGAGGAACCAAAATAATCAGAATGTTCAATGGATTGCTACAGAAACTAGAGATGATGGGAAGAATATCAATATAGTTACTTGAGGAGGAACCAAAACAGGAGAAGATGCAACAAATTAGGATTAGAACCAATACCAGTGGGTCAGAAAGAATGCAACACCTGAACAACATTTTGATGCGCGCAAGGAAAAGGAGACACTCAAGCAGGCCATACAAGAGATCTTACAGGAGCATATTGCCTATACTTTAGGTACAAAGCTAAGAGATGATGTCCCAGTATATGACATGCCTCATTTATTTGATCAAACTAGAATCGATCAATATTCAGAACAATTAAGTAATCTTAGAATCTTTTTGGTGTCTTGCTTGAAGTTGTTGAATGATAAAACCTCTTTATAAGTGTTACAAAGTCTGTTAGAAAAGTGCCATTCTGGAGAAGAGGTGAAACTAGAAAATAAGAATGTTAATCAAGTCTGTAAGAAGACAAGAACAAATAGGGAGTTCAGGTTGAATTAAAATATTGGAGATTTTAATATGGGGGACATCATACTAGATTTGGGGTCTAAGGTAAATGTCCTGCCTAAGAAGACATGGGAAGCCATGGGGGAACCTACATTGGGATATTCACCTATTCAATTGAAGCTAGAAAATCAACATAGAGTGGTATGAATTGGTAGATTGAAGGGAATACCATTAGATTTAGATGGTGTGCGCACTATGGAAGACTTTGAGGTGATTGATATAGTGGATAACACTTAACCTTATCCAACATTTTTGGGACTGGATTGGGCATTTGACAATCATAATATCATCAACTTGAAGACCAGGAAAATGATTTTTGAGTTAGGAGAATACATATTTATAGAACCCTTAGATCCCTCAGAAGGTGGAAGATATGTTGAACCCACGACAAAAATATTATCACAGATGAGGTAAATCAGTTTGATAGAACTACCATGCGTGCAGAAGACTACATTAACCCAACAAGAGATGAAATGTTTAGCTAGAGAAGCATTGGTTTTTGTGATTCAAACTCTGACACAGGATTGGATAATTGGAAACATCACTTACATGAGATATCTACCAGAAGATGTGCAATAATGATATGCACACTAAGATGGATTGGCCTAGAGGTAAGAGAACCTCCAACTTTTATGGTAAAAATGATTTGGAAGAATTTTTAATAAATTTTGAGTCATATGTTCTGGAAAATCAAAGGTTATTAGTTTTATATATTACATTGAAAGAAACACCTACATGTTGGTGGGGTACGTACAAATAGAAGATCAATAACTGGTACCAATGCAAAAGATTACCACACATTATATTTGTCGCATAACAAGAGAATAAATACTTGGAGAAGTATGATGGGATAAGACAACCTAAAGAACACACACACACACACACACACACACACACACATATAACTCAATGGAGACTGGTACCACCAGAGGAATGGCCTTACCACTTTATTCATACATTAGAAGGCATCCCAAGGAATTGGTATAAAGAATCGGAACTGCGCAGAGAAACTACAAATTGGGAGGAGATGCAACATAAATTTGTAATTTCATTTGCATTCAAACACGAGAATCCAATGGTATATACAACACTAAAGGTGGTAAAAGAGAGGATATTTGAAGAACCTGAATTTGAAATTGTCACAACATATCAAAATCAAAATCGACATACAATGAGACAATTGTTACAATGATACCACATCGCAGAAGATGATCCAACAGAAGAAGACCTGCGTGATATTGAAATAACAAAAGTTGAAGGGGAAAGAGAAGTAGTAGGCCCAAAATTACAGTCAAAATAAATTTTTGCACCATTGAAGATCAAGAAAATCAATATTGGAGGAGAGCAGAGTATCAATATTGCAAGTATTGGTGACTATTGGGATAACCAGACAGTGGAAAGAATAACAAAGTTACTGCACGAGTATAGTGATCTATTTCCAGCAACATTTTTAGGGATGAAAGGGGTAGAAGGAGAACTTGGAGAAATCAATATTCCTTTAAGACCAGATGTCAAACCAATCAAACAAATACTTTATAGGCTAAATCTAGTGTGAAAACATAAAGTTAAGGCAGATATTGATAAGATGTTAGAGGTTGGTATAATAGAACCTGTTAAAGAATCTGAGTGGATCAACCCTATGGTAGTTCAGGAGAAGAAGCAAGGGGGAATCATGATCTGTGTAGACTTAAGGAAGATGAATGATGTCAGTCTGCATGATCCCTTCCCTACCCCATTTACAGATGAAGTATTGTAGAATGTAGGAGGACAAGAAACATACTCATTTATTGATGGATTTTCAGGGTATCACCAAATCAAAATAGCACTGGAGGATCATCATAAGACAACATTTTCCACAGAATGGGGGTGATATTAGTACACAATGATTCCTTTTGGATTGAAGAATGCCCTTGCTATTTTTTCAAGAGTAGTAGTAGTTGCCTTTAATAATTTTATACATAAATTTTTGGAATTTTATCTAGATGATTGGACAATATTTAGCTTATTAAAGGATCATGTTGAAGTTTTAATATTGATGTTAGACAGGTGTAGACAGAGTCAAATTTCCTTGAACATTAAGAAATTCATATTCAACCCACGATTTGGAATTTTGCTAGGCAATGTGGTGTGTAAACAAGGTCTGCTGGTTGATCTTGCGAAGATTGTTGTCATTGTTAATTTACCACCACCTAAGTCAGTGTACCAGTGAAAACATACACTTGGTCATACATGATACTATAGGAAGTTCATAAGGGGCTATGCACATATTACTGCACCCATGGATAAATTGTTAAATAAGGATATCAAATTTCAGTGGAATGACAAGTGCCAGCAAAGTTTGGACATCTTGAAGGAGAAAATGGTGACAACATCAATTCTAGTGTTTTCAGATTGGTCAAAAGAGTTCCATGTTCATGTGGATGCATCTTCAATAACACTTGGATCAGTATTGACATAGCCAGGAGAAGGTGATATAGATCACCCTGTGGCATTTGCAAGCATAAAGCTCTTATATTCATAATAGAATTACAACACAACATAAGGAGAAGGTTTAGCTATGGTGTATACATTGTAGAAATTCATACATTATTTATTAGGCCAACAAGTCAAAATGTTTATAGATCACTATGATCTTAGATATTTGGTCAACAAGCCAGTGTTGGGGGGAAGAATATGAAGATGGTTGTTGTTATTTTAGGAATTTGATTAAATGTATTGATGAAGATGGTTGTTGTTATTTTAGGAATTTGTTGGTGAATATTGCAAGTATTGGTTAGAGCTACAAACTACCAACTTATTGAAGGACACTTATATAAACTAGGTGCAAACAATATTTTAAGGAGATGTGTCATGGAACATGAACATCCTATTATTTTGGCAGAAACACATGAAGGAACAACTGGAGAACATTTTGTAGGGAAAGATACTGCACATTATATATTGCACGCACAACTTTGGTGGCCAACATTTTCAAAGGACACAAAGGATTATTGTCAGAATTGTGATGTCTGACAGAGGGTCGAAAAAACATACAAGAGGGATGAGATGCCCCTTAAACCTCAGATAACTCTTAAAGTGTTTGATAAATGGGAAGTAGACTTTGTAGGACATATCAATCCACTAGCTAGAATATTAGGAGAAAGGTATGTCATAACAATGACATAATATTTAACCAGATGGGATAAGCAATAGCAGTAAAATATTGTAGCCCAAAGATTGCATTGCACTTCCTGTTTGAACATGTAATTTCAAGATTTGGATGCCCTAGAATTCTGATGAGTGATCATGGTACTCATTTTATCAATAGTACTATTGAGTCTCCATTTTGACACTTCTATTATCCTTTATTATCCTCTATCTAAGTCTATTTTACCTATGATATGTGTATATGATTGACCATTTCCTCCACAAACCTACTTTGTGACCTTGTCCATGTGCATAGAGAGGCAACCTATCTTAAAATATGATTTGTTTGATTTTTTGATTAAATTGGATTAAATGGTTGATTATTTATGCAACTAATTACTTTGACTATTAATTAAGAAGCTCCATACGGTACTACCACTGTTCTGGTACTGCAACAACCGCTTGATCTGATACTTCTCTTGATCCGGGACTCCACCTGATCTGGTACTCTACCTGATTTGGTACCCTCCTGATCCGGTACTCTGCAGTGATCCGATACCACTACTTTGCACCTCTTCCAGTACCAACTATGCGCCTCTTCTGGTACCATCTCAATGTTGCTTCCTATACCAGCCCTGCACCTATTCCGGTACCACCATTGCGCTGGTCCGGTACCCAAATTTATGACTATGCTAGTCCGGTACTAAACCCCTGTCTACAGGATTCACATGTTGAACAAATATGCTGGTGGTGATTCCAAGAAGTTAGTTGGATGAAAGTATTCTTAGGTAGTTTGGAGATCATGATATAATTCATCACTCATGTACTTTGTGTCATGAGGATGAAGTCCATCCCTAGAGATACGATATGAATCACCAATTGTAATATTTTGAAAAAAATTGATAATTATCCTGAGACCTTGGTTGTGATGGCTAACCTGCTTTAAAAGGGTTGTTGTGTAGATGATATAAAGGAAGTAGTAAGTAGAGAATGATACACATTGTTATGCTGAATAAAATGTTGAACTGTTGATTCACTCGATCAATTGAAGGAATACGAATGTTATTTTGTGAAATTCATGGGAATGAGTAAAGTGTTTTAGTCTGCAATTTCTTTAGAGGTACCTTGTTGGTTCGGCAAGGTCCCATCGCCCCAACCAAGGTAAGCCTCCCTATACATGTCCTTGTGTGTTGTGAGCTAATCATGTAAGTGTGAAAACTTAATATTTGAGTGTTGTAAATGATTTTAAATGCATAAAATTTTCTAAGTACAATACAGATTTATTTGATTTTGAATTAGTGTGAGTGAATTGTTATACAATGAGTAGAGTAGATAATTCCATTTCCATTTCTGCAAATTGATATTTAGTTAACAAGAGTTGGATAGATGTGTGGGATTGTTAAGTAAGCAATTGTTATTGTTTTGAATTTATGATTGTGATGTTCTTAGTAGGTACAAGGACCATAAGACTTAATCTCTCACCTTCATGCTCCATGTAATGAAGTCTCTCAATCATATTGACTATTTCCTTTATTAAAGAAGGTTTGATTGGAATTGATAGGGTTATGATTGGTTACTTTCTAAAAATAAATAAAGTGAATTATTAATTGCTATTTAAATTGCTACAAGAAGCAAGATCTAAGTTCATCTCTTCATTTGATGAGGCTATAATGAACAGACTTGTCATCTAGGAAAGAACCTTTTCAATTGAGTGCTTGTTTGAGAGTTTTGTTATGAGCTTTATCTTATGAGTTTTAAGTTGTGTGAAGTGTTCAGATATTCTAGAAATAAAGAGTTATGTTATTAATTATTTTCTGATTGAGCTAGATACAACAGACATAGATAAGTTACCTATTTTTGCCACATATGGTGTAACAACTCTTTTGATTACAAATCTTGGATTGACATATAAATGAGTGCAATATACTAAGCATATATATACACCAACATTTTGGCGTTGTTATCGAGGACTGTAAAAAGTAATAGGTAGCATTTTGAGTTTGATTGGTTTGATGAGTTTGGATTGGATTTAAGGACAATTTGAGGGTAGAGAGAAGATGGTAATATGAGAGGTAAGAACCTACGCATCCAC
>JASDQU010435397.1:16752-35786 GCA_032191745.1 Picea mariana
TTCAGTAGCACATGACATTAACAAGTTCATACACTACATAACAGGGTACAAAGTTTTTGTACATACCGACCATTCAGACATCAGATTTTTGATGAAAAAACCTGTTACAAATGCTAGAGTGACTAGATGGCTATTATTACTGCAATAATTCAATATCACCATTATTGATAATCCTGGAAGAGATAATTTAGTTGTTGATTTATTCTCTAGACTCATTCATACAGGTGATAATACACCAGTAGATGACAATTTTCCAGATGAAAATATATTTGCTATTTCTACTTACATTCCTTAGTATGCATATGTAGCCAAATATCTTGTAATAGGAAAGATACCTCAGAATCTGTCCTCCCGAGAAAAACAAAGAATCATCGAGCTAAGTGCCAATTACATGTGGCATGATGATTGTTTATACCGAACTGGGCCTGATTTGGTGATTAGAGTGTGTCCATGAGGATGAGATGCATGAAATCTTACAAGCCTATTATGATGGTCCATGTGGGGGCCATTTTGCTGATAAAAGAACAACATATAATATTTTACATTTCGGCTACTATTGGACAACTATTTTCAAGGATACAAAGAAGTATGTGGCCAATTGTGATGATTGTCAAAGGATGGGAAAACCTACTACAGTTGAATAGATGCCCCTCCAAGCTCAGGTAGTAATTGAACCTTTTGAGAAATGGGATTTGTATTTTTTAGGACCTATTAACCCCATGTCTCGAAGGAAAAAGTACATCTTGGTCTGCATCGATTATGTGACCAAATGGGTGGAAGCTAAAGCTTTGTATTATGCTAATGAACAATCTGTTGTAGATTTTCTCTTTGAAGAAATATTTACTCACTTTGGTGTGCCTCGAGAAATAGTAACTGACCAAGGAACTGAATTCACCTCCAATTTGGTCAAATCTCTTACTGAACAATATAAAATCAAGCATATAAAATCTTCACCTTATCACCCTCAAGCAAATGGGTAGGTGGAATCAACAAACAAGGTGATAGAAGATATTCTTACTAAGATTGTTCAGTTACATCACAAAGGCTGGGTTGATAGGTTTCCTGAGGCCTTGTGGGCCAATAAGACAGCTTGGAGAAACATAACAGTCCATACACCCTGTGATTTGGTATATGGGAAGAAGGTGTTGCTTCCCATAGAATTTTAAGTGAAAACCTTCAGGACTTCCATGCAACTAGGGATGGATTTGGATGAAGCTAAAAAATAGAGGCTACTGCAGTTGAATGAGTTTGATGAGATCAAACAAGATGCTCTTCAAAGGACCACCCTTATACAAGAACAAATGACTAAATGGCATGATAAGTACATCAAGAAGAAGTCTTTTTAATCAGGTGATTGGGCCCTAGTGTATGATAGTAGGTTCAATAATTTTAAAGGTAAATTGTCTACTAGATGGTTGGGACCCTATGAATTTGATACAGTTTATGAAAATGGTTCGGTTAAGATAAATACTTTTGATGAGAATCAAACCTCCTTTGTCGTGAATGAGCATCAATTGAAGGTTTATCATAAGCCTCTATCGAAAGAACATTTTTTTAGACATGTTCTTCAGAATTCCGAAATGAAATTGGTAAGCAAGGGGATTTCTCCTCCCGCTAATCCACCATAGTAAGTTTGTTGTGTGAATTAATTTGGCTCTGTACATATCTGTAAATAGGTGTGTCATTAGATATAAATTTTGGTGTTACTAACAAAAACAAAAAGTTGATTGTGTTCTCATGTAAATACATGAATAAGGAGGACATCTTCCAGGTGTAGGTCTACCCCTTTATCCATCCCTGGTAGATCATTTTTGGAAAAGAAGCTAAATGGATTTTTCTTTAAGTTTTTCAGACTCCTAAAAATTGAAAACACTGGCAAGAACAAACTGGCCCAAGCTCGAGAAAAATCCATGGGATAGTAGATGGAGTTTTCTTTAATTTTTTCAGAATCCTAAAAATTGAAAACACCGACGAGTAGGAACTGGCCCGGGCTCGAGAAAAATCCATGGGACAATAGATGGAGTTTTCTTTAAGTTTTTCAGACTCCTTAAAATTGAAAACATCGATGAGCATTAACTAATCTGGGCTCGAGAAAAATCAACAGAATAGTAGTAGTCAGGATTATTTTTATAATAAAAAGGAAGTGGCAACAAGAGCAGTGATTAGCCTGGTTCCAAAAAGAGGAGGGATATGAATCTCAACATGAGGTTGTCCAAGATACATAGTACCTTCTTGTTACATATCTTGGGGCCCAGTCATTGAAGACTTTTGCCTTATTTTCTGACACTTCCGCTGCAAATTCAGAGTTCCTGTATCAAGTGTTGATATTTGTTTCACCTACATGGACTTTTAGTAGAATCAAATCATAGGTTCTCTTCCATAGAATTAGGAAACACCATCAATTTCTACAAAGTGTAGCCTACAAAGTTCCATTCTAATAGAACACCACCACCAAGTACCTTATACAATTCTCATTGAGTACTGGAATACAAATTTGTGGTGATTCGTTACTGGATAACATCTCTGTGTTATTCCAGTACTTCAAAAATGTTCGCCTCTGTGCTCATTCGGCACTGTGGGAGAAGGTATGTGCTCATCTGGTACTGTGGGAGAAGGCCTATGTTATTCCGGTACTGGAAAAAACTCTGCATTGAATGATATTACAAATAATGTTCGCCTCTGTGGTCATCCAGTACTAAAGGAGAAGGCCTGTGCTATTCCGGTACTGGGAAAAACTCGACGTTGATCCGGTACTGCAACAAATTCATGCCTATGTTCATCTGGTACTGAGGGAGAAGGCCTGTGCTATTATGGTACTGGGAAAAAATCGCCGCTGATCTGGTATTGCAACAAATTCACCCTTGTGTTCATCCGGTACTGGTAATGAGGTGTTGGTAGTCCTTATCCTATACTCAAAGGTTTGTTGCTCGATATAAATGCTTCAAGTAATAGGAGGTATAAACTCAACATTTTTTCATTTTATTAAGGAATTAGACTAATTATGTATTAAACATGTGGTTACTCTCAATTATTGCACACTCCCTACCATGAACTTGTGCAAGCCCTCATATGCATATCCTCGTGAAGAAATCATTCCTATACACCTGAAATGTTGAAAGTATGAGGTAATTATATCTCTAATAGGATCAATTTCATTCTTTCCATTGATATGGTGAAGAAACGTCATAATCCCATGATCCAACATTGTGCCGTACAAATGACTTAAGCCACATCTTAAGGCATGTCAAAATATGATTCCGTTCCGATCACGATGATGCCAAATGATTTCATACTTGTTAATTCCAGTCATAGTGACCACATCTCTTGTCATCATTGCCCAACACTCCCATGAACATGATCTGATGCCAACCTCCATATGAGTCTATACGTTATTCATGAATTCAACTTATCTTACCTTTCCATCATTACCATGGATGTGACCATTGCAATCCAAATATTAACTTATAAATGCTCCTCTGGATGGCTTCACCATCCAGATGAGCATTATTTACCGTTTTACTGTCACACCACCTCCACTTATACTGTTATTTCGTTCCTTCATATTCTTTGCATACTTATCCTCTTCCGATACTCCATCACGGACTGCGCTAACCTAGTACTCAACCATCTATCCTCTGTTCCATTGCCTCATATGCTTTAAGAATTGTTTTAATCCAGCATGGGGGTTGATAGACACGAACATGTGTTCCAGTTATACAGGGAGACATGAGAATATCAACCTTGTAGGGAGATATTTGAACAGGTTGGCTGGATTCCATTTATGGAAAAATTCAAAGGCTATCATGACGGAGTCTCTATTGTTTTTGTGCAGAACTATGATGGAGAAAGTGTTCAGTTTGGAGATATAAAATTAACGATTTTAGAGGCCACCATAGTAGAAGATACAAGCTTAACTTCCTCTAGAGAGAAATACTTTAAGGGGGTGATCGTTGACATGAAGATTTGTCAGAAATTTCTAAGATCGGAGCATCAGGACCCTGATTAGACTCAAGGCATTCCTCCAAGCTGCATTAAGGAAGATTATTGGACGATGCTCATTAGTTTGCAGAGATTTCTCACTTGTGAAGGGAGGTATGTCGTGACCTTCCTATACCATTTGAAACTTTTGTCACATTTTGAAGGAGGCCCACAAATCGATTTTCCCCACTTCCTCTGTATGAGTTTAAATAAAATGGTGAGAGGAGTTAAATCAACTTCCAAGAAACCCGAAACCAGTATACATCACCATGGCCTAATGAAACTATTGGTTGTCCATGCCTTGAGAAAACAAGGCAGTAGTTGGAAACAACTACTTCAACAAAATTTTGCTCAACAAGGAGTGTCTAAATCTATAGAAGAACAGGAAACATAGGCATACAATGAGGGGCCCAGTAGAAAGACAAAGAAAAACAAAGGGAAGAAGTTAGGGGGTGAAGAAGCTACTATTACACCTAGCTCATCCCACCCTATTGATGAATTGGATAAGGACAAGTCTATTGTGGAGGAGACTACTACATCCAAAAAGAAGAAAACCTCCCAATCCCAGAAAATAATTCCAACCATGGTTCCAAAAACTAAAATACAGAAAAGGAAGGATTATGGGCAAGGTGAACAATTGGATAGTGATCTTGAGGAAACCATTGAATTGTCACCAGAGCTAGTTAGGAAGTTTGAAAAGACCCATGAAATAAACATTCAGAGCAGGAAAAAGTGTCAAAAGAAGGGTGTGCCAGCAGAACAAATCCTAGAGGAGACCACTACATCTAAGAAGGAGAGACCTGCCCAATCTAAAGGACCAAGTACAACCTTGATCCCTACCAGTCGATTTCCACAAAGTGAGAAGCGAAAAAGGAAGAAAATAGGTCAAAAGGAAGTTTCACATGATGCCCATGAGGAAACTATTGAGTTCCCTCAAGAATCGGTTAATGAGTTGGAGAAGACCCCTGAAGAAGCTATTGCGTTTCCTCAAGAGATGATTACTGAGTTGGAGAAGACTCCTAATATGACAAGTGGAATTAAGGGGAATCTTAAAATGAAGAAGGTTCAAAAGAAACAAATCTCAGAGCCTACACCTCAGTCCTCCAGAGTGGAAATAAGGAATGTTCAACAAGGACAAATTCCAGAACCCACACTTCAGTCCTCCAAGGTGAAAATCAAATTTGTACAAGAGAAAAAAGTCCCCAGGCCTATAACTGCTATTAAAATAAAGAAGAGGAAGTTGTTTGAAGATACTTCCACCCTTGTCAACAAATATGAGGAAGCCTCACTTCCTGTACAAAGAACCACTAGGAGCATGGCCAAATAGATAATAGTTCCACATGTGCCTTCTCTTCAACAAGAGCCTATTGATATTCTAACTTATCTAGAGAAAGAAATTGGCCATGGAGCTATGATTAGTGAGACTGAGGGGTTAGTGACAAAAACCTTGAGAGGTCTAAGAAAGGATAAGGAAGACCGAGAGGAGGTGATTGAACAAACAACCACATCTGACCCTGACAATTCTCTGAGCAAACAACAATTAATAGTGAAGATTGGGAAACTGACAAAACAAAATGAGAAGATTAAACAAGAGGTTACAGAGTACCAAGTGTTGGATAGGAATATTAAGGCAGAGAATGCACAATTGAAATAATATAACCTAATGTTACAGTATGCACAAGAAGAGGTCTCTGCTAAACTCAACAAAGTTTTACGTTTGATCCAATACACTAGGGTGATTAATAAGGAACTTAGGAGTGAAGCTTCTGGTCTCAACATTCTAAAACTAGATAAATGATGTTCAGGCAAGAAGGGAGATGGTTTAGTTTTGCAAAGTTTTGAGTATCAGTTTTGACATTGTTGCATGAGGACATGCAATGACTTTAGCATGGGGGAAATGTTTATTCTCCATTTTGACACTTCTATTATTCTATATTATCCTCTATCTGATTCTATTTTACCTATGATATGTGTATATGATTGACCATTTCCTCCACAAACCTACTTTGTGACCTTGTCCATGTGCATAGAGAAGTAACCTATGTTAAAACATGATTTGTTTGATTTGTTTGATTAAATGGTTGATTATTTATGCTCCTAATTACTTTGACTATTAATTAAGTAGCTCCATCCGGTACTACCACTAGTCTGGTACTAAAGCAAACGCTTGATCTGGTACTCTGCTTGATCTGGTAATCTGCCTGATCCGGTACCAATACTCCTCCTAATCCAGTACTCTACAGTGATTTCGTACCACTACTCTGTGCCTCTTTCGGTACCATCTATGCGCCTCTTCTGGTACCATCTCAAGACCTCTTCTGGTACCATCTTGTTGTGAGTGGGAAATCCCTCTATGGACTAACACTTAGGGTTTAATTATGCATACAGAAAAGACCTAAAGATTTCTACTTTCTACTGTCATCCCAGCCCTGATCCCCATTATTCTTAAGAAAATACGTAGTTAAGAAGATCAAATGAGCATACCTTATTTTGGGTGTTTGATATTGATCCTTGTTTACTCTTGATCAGTCTTTGACTGCAGCTCTCCTCCCAAGGTTGACCTGCATTCACACAAGACAAATAAAGAACTCCACATGCATTTGATATATAGATTAATGGGTTAGATATTCAAACAACATGTATGCAATAAACCATGAACACCTCATATGGTGGCACGAGAAAAGTACTTCTTTATTATTAACTTCAACAAATCAACTTGCAATGATGAAGCCGACCACTGCTCCACGAACCTAGTCCTGGGCTCCTCTTCAACTATCCTCCAACTTCTCTGCTCTATATTTCTCTTTGCAGAAGGATGGCTAAAGGGTTGGGACAAAGGGAATGCGCAATCGGGTATAGTTTCTTTGCTATGATTCTCCTCCTCCAAATGGGACCCCTAACCCTTCTTTTATAGGCTAGAAGAAGATAGGTATTTGGATGAACCCTCGACCATGCATGACTAGAAGGTTTAGTTAACTCACCCAAAGCTGTGTGTTCCGTTGGCAAATTTCCTTTTTTTGTGCTTTTGTAGGTACACGCGGGATGTTTTGGGTCAGCGAGTGTGTACACGCGTGCAATAATGAAGCAAGGCACATGGGCCTTTATAAAAAGTGTTTTTAAGAAGATTTGTTCAACAGTGCTTTGGCAAAGAAGGAATCTAAGATGGCCTGATGCCAGGTAAGCATGTCTGGTGAAAATTAGGATTATAACAGATGCTCCCTAATGTGTGAGGTCAGAAGAGCATCTGAATGCTGAAATACATTACCAATCTTTACTGATGTGTCGAATAAGTGAGCCCAGGGACTAGAAATCGGGAGGCACCATCTGCAAAAATAACAATTGTCTCACCGAGGCGGGCATACCCATGCTCGGGATAGAATAAACTCATGGCTACCAATCAAATACACTATAGATTCATGTCATATAACTATATAAAGTGTAGTCGCGAACAATACACAGTGGAGCTACATCTCGAAATAAAAAAGACATACATGTAGAGTATCCATCTTCTTAGAAGCTGATAAGGCTTGATGGCTAGAGATGAGGTCTTCAGAGCTCGAGCAACAACTTCAAAATCTTCAAAACTTGGGTAGGAGTGTAATATGAGTGTACGAATTCACTACCCAGAGGTCTTCGACGACTCGTCGGTCATGGACTAGAGAATCTTGATGATCAGACTGAAGGCTTCATTGATTTCGAACAAAGACTTGATTGGATGTTCAGGATGGCCGAGTATGAGGGCAAGAGACAAACTGCAGAGGGGTCGACTCAGGCTTGGTAAAAACTTCCCTTGGACAACAACACAACAAATGATGAGACTCAGGTAGCATGGCATTAATCATAAGTTTACGAGGCAAGAGGCAACACAAAATCTCTATAGGTTTGGAAGAATAACCAAACAGAGGAGGACACAACTCTATGTAGTGAGAACAACTTCCAAAGGTTTTATTAAATCCCAGAGTTTGACAAACAAATGGACAGATGTGCTTTATCCAAGGGCGACTTATTGTGCTGCCAATAAAGAAAATACTTTTCCCTTCCTCTTTTTGGGGTATATTTGATTTTTTTTGTCTTTTTCAATGATTTTGGAAAAAAAAATAAAAAAATGTTACGTTACAATGGAGGAACGAGTGTTACAAACATACAAGTTCAAGGCCCAAGGACAAGACTGATGCTCCGAGCAATGACACTCAGGAAAAATCCTCCGGGGGCCAAAGGTGTTAACATGCAGAGGCAAAGTGCTACAAGGTTTGCGTGTAAGGTATGCTTCAGATGGTTTAGTTGAGAGCAACATGGATCCAACATTTAGACCAAAGACATTGGTATGCAAACGCGGTTATTAAAACACATAATGGTAATGTCTTTTGATGTAAGTTTAACGAGCCCATAGAAGGCAATCTCGGTGGTTTTTCATATTTAGAGAGTCTGAAAAAACGTAAAAGGAGATTCCATTGGGGTACCTTTTTCGAAGGTAGTCTAGTCAGTTCGAAAAATGGGTAAACTAGCACTGACAAGACGTCTATTCAAAACCATTTTAACGAGTGTGATAAAGACAAGATCACTCGACCATTTTTTCATTTTTAAGGAGTCTAAAAAAATCTTAACTATGGACTTCGGTAGGAATGTTCTTCTAGACCAGTTTAACGAGTGTGAAAGAAGAAGGTCACTCAGTGATCTTTTCAATTTTAGGGAGCCTGAAAATAGCTTAACTATGGACTCTGTGGGGGTTCCTTTTTCTTAAATTTAGTCCCTTAGGCCCGAAAATGGGTTAAAATAATGCCTGAGAGTACTCTTCTAGAGAACTGAAGTTCCATAGAGTATACCTTTGTTCGTACAGTTGACCCTCCAGACCGAAAAAGGGGTAAACTACCGCCAGGTAGACATGACTTCAAATTTTAGTTTAACCAGTGTGAAAGGGTACAAGATTGCTCGACAATATTTTCATGTTTAGAGGGTCTGAAAAGGGCTTAAAAGAAAACTCGTTATGTATTTTGGGAGTCCCGAGGGTGAGGTCAAGAGTGAAAAGGAATCATGAAAATGAGGCTCAAACTTGTAATTAGGGAAAACAATAAGGACTCCCGAGCCTACAGTGATTAGAGACAACATGGACACCATAATGAAACCAGGATCTACCTAGGGCATCCATGTTCCGGTAAGCTCTACCACCAACTTGCAACACTTCTAAAGAAAAAATAATGGTTCTGTGTCGCAACCTGACGAGATCAATCATATGGAAAAGGGATAAAGACAACGAGATACAAAAGTTAAGGAGGAAACCTATCGTACATGTTGAAGTTGATCATCTGAGATTTTTCCACAGACCGTCAAAAGTTACTGAAAATTCCAAAAAAAATTCCCGATACCCGATCATACCCCTCCAATGCAACTCCTGAATCACTCTAAATGGTTTTTGTTTGAAAGAAAATGATAAGGGGGGCCAAAAAAGTGACAAAAAGAGGCCAAAAAGTCTATAAATAGAAGTTGGCAACTCATTATCACCATTGCTGATTTGGAAATTGACTCTGGAGCCAAAAAAAACCCTTTGATAAAAGTGGTGATTTCGAGAGCTACAGTGGACGAAATGACCATCTGTCTGGACCAAGTAAGTACAAAATCTCTTATCTTACAATTTAAATCTTTATTTTTTCTTTGGGTTCCATGTTTTGGGGGGGCGTCGACCTTCAAAAGGTCAACCCTAGGTCCATGCGGGCTGTCTTAGGATAGGTCGCGTGTACATTCGGGCAAAGTAAAAACTGCTCGCGTGTACACATGACTGTCAGCATTAGAGCTCGCGTGGACCCCCTTATTGAATGAAAAAAGTTTAAAAAACAAGGGTTAACCCTCCTGAACCTTGGTGTTTTGTAGGATGTATGTTCACTGGAGAGAAAGAGAGCATGAGGAGGTTACTGGGTTGGTCGGGCCCCAATGTCGTGGCTGCCTTGATGCAATGTGGGCTGCTCAAGTTCTTCTTATGTCCTTTTATGCGGGCAAAACCTAGGCTACTGAATGCCTTGGTTGATTATTGGCATCCGGATGCAAAGGCACTTATGTTAGAGGGGCAGTCACTAGTGCCCACAACAGAGGATACATATTTTTTGACTGGCCTCTCCAGGAGAGGGGAACTAGTCAACTTTCGGACATTTCCTTCGGGGCCACATAACATAGCAGAATTGATAGGACTTTACTATGAGGCTAGTACAGACTGCTCGAGCTCACAGGTGCCCATAAGAAATCTTACTGACTTATCGTTGCAGGTGATTGTGTTGCTTATTGGGTGAATTACTAGTTCTGTGGCTCTACATCAGGCGTTTCGTGCACAGATGAGCTGTGCAGTTCAGTGCTTAAATGCACAAATATTTGACTATAGCACAACATTGTTAGATTGTATGAAGAGGCAGTTGATAGATTGTTGGTCGCGGACATAGAGGAACTTTGGGTTTGGGACCATTCTATGCTCTTTCTTCTTTGAAAGAGTTCTGAGCTTTAGTCCTTGAGTAGTGGTACGAGGAAATCAGGCCTCTCTTCCTGCAGTTTGTAGATGGGAAGTGTTACTGCCACGACAGAGTGGTGGAAGGACCAATGAGTCCTTCGACGATGATTTCTTTGCTTGGTTGTCACGACAGATCCCAGTTATGTAGGATTACCCCTATGCTAGGATTGATTTCTCGAGAGATCCTGAGATTCCAGTACCTCCTGGTGAGGAGCGAGGAGATATGGGTAAGATTACATCATTGTTTTATTTTTTGTGAAACATATGTAATTTTTATGTTATTTTTTGTTATATATCATTTTTTTGTATACTGGAGCATTTGATGGATACGTGTCTGTTGTGTGCAGATGTGGGACCTGTGCGGCCTGCATACTATGCGAGGAACATGCATCATCCTCGACCAGGAGCTACACCTGCCGCCGCCCAGGGACTAGCAGTAGCAGGAGAGCTTCTAGCCAGGGAGGCTGAGAGGGTGTTGAGAAGAGTCGAGCGAAACTTTACCATGCTCACCCGCACAGTCCCTATGGTAGAGATTGAGGAACTGCCACCATCTATGCAGCCTCATGTAGTGGGGGTACCATGGACGTGGGTCTGATTGTTTCGGCGTTTGGCAAAGGCTGTTGATCAGTACAATAGGGCCCACAAGCCCTGACCTTAGTTATACTTTTCATGTGCTGAGAGCACTACTTGTATATATGTTTTGAGGGCATAAGCCCCGTGACTCATTATTGGTCATATTTTTGAGGCGCTTGCGTCCACCTATGTACTCTAGTGACTATGATGTTATATATGGATTTTTATGTCCTTTTGTGGCTTATGGATCATTTTTTCAAAAAATGTATTTACATGTTTATGTGTATGTCCTTTCATATGTGTGTAAGGTGACAATCTAAAATTTGATTAGCTAGAGTATCTGTAATTTGGTTTAATCTCCTAGGAACATGAAAATATGTAATATAATCAAAGCTTCGTTCTAAGAGACGTACCCTAAGGAATCATCGGTGTAAAGTCAGATCATGAACATGGTAGACTCTATTTAACTGAGACACAACCAGCTGAGCGTCGAGATAGACCCAGAGATGAGAGATACCAAATGACAAGGTGTCACAAAGAAACTCAATAACTGCACTATACTCAGTGACATTATTTGTGCTGTCACCTAAGCATATACCTCTGGAAGATAATAATTGGCCTTGAGGTGAAAAAATTACCCAAGCTGTAGAGGAAAGCCTCAAAGTGTGCCATCTAGCACCGTCCATGTACCCAATGAACACCTCATATTCACTTGACATTTGCCACAGTGACGAAAGATACATAAAAAATGACACTTCCATAACACTAAAAGAAAACTAGAAAGTAATAGTACAAAGACTATACATATGTTACAAAAATTTACCCATGGTGACCTGCCTATGAGTAATACTTCTTGAGGTAGAGTCCATTTCTAGAATCTACCAAAGCATTCCCTTCAAATTCAACCAGATGATAAGCACCCTTTTTTAGAACCTCTTTTATGATGAAAGGTTCGAACCACATGGGTTTGAATTTTCTTTCCCCCAGGGGGTCCTTATCTTGGTCATAGACCAGGACAAGGTCACCTTCAATGAAAATACAAGGACGAACGGACCTATCATACTGACACTTGATTTTATGTTTGTGAGCCTCATTGGCCAAGGCTACAACACGACGCTGCTCAAGGTATAATAACCGCTCTTCAAGTGGAGAAGTGTCTGGCAATAATTGTACTGCCAACTCTAGGGACGAGATCTGACATTCGATAGGCAAGACTGCTTCCATCCCATAAATGAGTTGAAAAGGTGAGAAACTGGTTACAGTCTTAATAGACGTTCGGTAAACCCATAATGTCAAGTATAACATCAAATGCCAATTTGACTTGGCTGAGTTGATCGTTCGCTGTAGGATAGTCTTAAGAGATTTATTCACAGCTTCCACATGACCATTTTCTTGGGGGTAGTAGGGTGATGAATGTTCTTTCCATAACCCCATCTTTGATGTTAACTTGGTCATCATCTGGTTCTGAAAGTCACTGCCATGGTCAATGACAATCTCCCTCGGGACGCCTAACCTTACTATTATTTGGTTGAATAAAAAGAGAGTTGCAGTCTCTCCATCATCTTTAAACATTGGCATAGCTTCGACCCACTTCATGAAGTAGTCTACGACTACGATGATGTAATGGTGTCCTCTTGCTGAAGGAGGGTTGCATGTAGTGTAATCAATCCCCCACTTGGTGAAGGACCAACTATGATGACAGGAAACATGGGAGTGGGATGTTCCCTCATCTTCCGAGAGAAGATCTGGCACAGGTGGCACTTCTTGACCGATTCGATACAATCTTTGATTAGTGTTGGCCAAAAGCAACCTACTCATAGAATCTTTTGGGTTGTTTCCAACCCAGATAAATGACTGCCACACACTCTGGTATGGAAATCGTTAAGCATGATAACTTCTTCTTCGTGAGTGAGACATTGGCGTAGGATGCAGTCTACGCCTCTCCGATACAATGTATCATCGAGTATGAGATAATTCTTAGCCTGATGGCATATGCGTCGACGCTCATCACAAGAAGCAGAGGTGGGGCACTTCAAAGTCTGGAGATAGATAAGTATATCTCCATACTAGGGATCTGAAGAGGTGATCAAAAATATATCTCCTCTGATAGGCGAATCGTCAGGCACAAAATCACCTGACTCAACCAGAAGTTCTGAAATAAGTTCTACGAAGACCCCTAACTTTTTGGATTTCACTGAAATGAAATTTAAGTCAAACTCCTAGAGGACTACTATCCATCTACTAATATTTCTTCCTATTACCCATCATGTCAACATGTAATGGAATGGATTCACGACAGCAATGACGGTGGTCTTGCGAAACAAAACATAATGACAGAATCATTGAACATGCTATCAATGCAAGTTTTTCGATATGAGAATAATTGAGTTCCGGTCCTACGAGGCCTTGGCTCAGGTAATAAATCACATATTCTGAGAACAAGTCATCCTCCTAAACTAATACCATGACGCTGGTTGACTCTGTTGTAGCCAGGTATAATAAGAAATATTTGTTATGGTTAGGTGGCTGAAGCAAAGGGGAAGTCGTGAGGGCATGTTTCAATGCATCGAAAGAGCATTGGGTGGCATTGTCCCAATGAAAAGGAACATCTTTCTTCAGTAAGCGCATAAATCCATTTGTGATCTCAGCATAGTTGGCGATGAAACGTCTTAAAAATTTCACCTTGCCCTATAGACTCTGAAGTTGAAGGATTGTGCATGGGGGAGGCAACTGAATTATTGCCTCAACCTTGAGAGGATCGACCATGATCCCTGTTGTTGATACTATAAAACCTAAAAAACGTCCCGATGTTACGCAAAAGCTGCACTTGTTTAGATTCAAGAGAATATGGAAGTAGCGACAATGCTCAAAGATAAGTCGGAGGTGTGTGGGATGATTCATTCTCTTGTGAGATCGAGATGCTAAATCATCTAAATAGGTCTCGACTATATGCTTGAGGTCATGGAAAGAAAAAGACATGGCCCGCTGAAAGGTCGCTCCAACATTTTTGAGACCAAAAGGCATCTTATGATACGCGAATGTACCCCATGGATAGATGAATGTCGTTTTGTTTTGGTCTTTGGGTTTGATTTATATTTGGTTATATCCCAAAAAATAGTCCATGAAAGAGAAGGTCTCGCAACCCACACATTCATCAATTATCTGGTCGATGAATGGTGTGGGAAATTTATCTTTGGGACAAGCCTTGCTTAAATCATGGAAGTCTGTACATACACAAATCATGCCTTGTTTTTTATTGACTGGTACGAGGTTTGACACCCATTGGGTCAAATGGATAGGATGGATAAAACCGGCTTTTAGCAGTTTCTCAACTTTAATCTTAATGGCTACTTCTTTTCTAGGGTTAACTAGACGAAGATTCTACTGGATAGGCTTGGCATCTGGATAAGTTGTGATTTCATGTTCGACTATTTTTGGATCGATGCCTGGAATTTCCTCATAAGACTAGGCAAAAATGTCACGAAATTCTTTAAAAAGATCTGTGTAGATTTGAATCTCTCTGGGGGAGGAGTCAGCTCTAACGAAAGAATTATCCACAACACCAGGGGTTTTGGAGATATTGATTGGTATGGTTTCAAGAATGGTTTCCATATTTACCCTTAGCATAGACCTCGTGTGTAGATAAGGGATTAATAGGACAAGACCTATCTCCAGTCATAGTCAAGGTGAATTCTCCGGCCTCAATTCTTCTTAATTCTGGGAGGAAGTATGATCTTTGATGAAGATCATCCCAGGGTTTTTCCGAACTAGTCATTGCTTCAATTACTACTTCATCAGAGGGAAAGACTAAGTCTAACGAATCGGTGTCAGCAAGAGAACCTTGAGCCCAAATAGGCTCTAGAAGCGGATCTAACTCTTGTGCAGGAGTTGGATCTGGGTTGGCTGAAGCTTGCTGAACTAAAGAGTACACTACTTCAGCTGCGGACAAGGGCATGGACATGCCCAGGTGCCTTGTCCCCTCCATCGTGGCTAATGGGGAAGGAAGTATCCATGGGTCAGTGAAACAATTCATGCGAAATGACGAAACTTGGAAAATCTCAACCTTATGGTGGTCGGATATGAACTTGACATTGCCTTGAGGGGATGGGTAATCAAAGGTACCCATAAAAGATGGGCACAAACCAAACCCTACGTTTACTATGCTTGGTTGAGGATTATCAATCATCGGGACCGCGAACACCCCTAATGAAGGGTCAGGTCTGGAGAAAGACAATTGATCAATGGTCACAATCCGGTCCTCGTGTGGAAACAAAAAGACCCAAAATATTGTAGAAACCACTGCTTGCATGGAATAAGTACAACTCCTTCCTAACAAGAGATTGTAGTCGAGGGACACATCGACTACTTCTAACTCGACACACATGGTCTTCCCTCCCAACTGCACGGGGAAAGAGGGAATGATACCATGTAGTCGGAATGAATGATTGTAGAAAGAAGTGAGAAGAGTAGGCGACAGAGACAAAATGGGTTGGCCAATGGCCTTCCAACATGCCAACGACATAACGCATGTCGGGGTGCCCTCATCAACCACCATGCGGAAAATATTTCGAGTAAAATTTTTCGTGGGGTGAGCCACTACTATCTGAAATGCTATGTGGTAAGGCTGACGAGGTTTTAAGTCCATGGTATGTAGCATGATGGTACCCAGATTACAAGTCTCAGTAGATCCTAAAGTGGTTAACAAAGCTTTCCTCTGGGAAGGGAAGCTTTGGAGGACCTCCAAAGTGGACATTGCACAAGGGGTTTGAGACAAATCCTCCACCACAGAACAGTTCTGGGCGGCCCTTGCATTTTGGTTGTGAGAAGATTTTTTGAATGCACCTTTTGGGATGTGTGTCATTGTTTCACCCAAAGTCTTCTCAATCTATAGAGGAAGAGATGGGAGTTCAGCTTCTTTTCCATTCTCATAAGTGCTTGGTTTACTGTAGTCATGTGCTCTAGTCAATATAAAAGCACCACCCTTCCTCATATATACATTCACGGATGTGGGATTGTTCGAAGACAGAGAGGGTCCTTGACTGCCCCCTTCCGCACTTGTAGAGGCTTGGGTTAGATTTTGCCCATGCTGAAATGGATTGGTTAACACAACAGGCTATTGCTGTGTCACAAACTTTTGGGCCTCTGCAAGCCAAGGACATTGGTGGGTCGAGTGGTCTTCCATGCACAGGTTGCATGGATACCTCTCCTTCCATTTCTCAGTGTTTCCCCCACTAGCATTATCAGTGGGTTTCTTATCCCCCTTACCCTTCTTTCGTTGTTTTTTCTTTCCTTCAGGTTGTTGGATGGCCTTTGGATTTTTCGATTTCACTATGTGTACATCCGACGTTTTAGTAGGGGGAGCATCCAAAACAGTAGTTTGGCTGGCTGCTGTGTGTTGTATAGGCAATTGCTGCAATTTCTTCGTCAATTTCTCAATAGGTTTTGTTTGTGTTGAAACAACAATACCATCGGCATGTGGTCCATCTCTCTGTCTATTTTTATCAAGTATTGAGCGTGGTGCATCTGGCAAGATCTCGTATAATAAACCAGACTGAGAATAGATGAGCTCAAGCTGTTGAGCTCTCATGATGGCATCTTCTTCGAAAAACACTCATGATGTCGCGACGTCTTTGGATAATTGTGGGACCAAAGACTAAAGGAACCACTTGAGCAGGAATGCTAGTGGGACTAGCACCTTAATTAAACTCTTCCTGCATCTCCATTCTCAGATGTGATCAGAGATATGGTCCACTTTTATCTGTGTGAAATTGGCCAGGAATTCTGTGCCAATGTCGTATCTCATAGGTAATTGGAAATGGTTTAGGAATGCCATTGCCAATTCATCGAAGGAAGAGTATCTTGAGCGATCGAGATCAATGTACCATTTTGTGTCACTCCCAATGAGAGTACGTTTAAACAATCGCAACTGTAAGGAGTCGTCTTTCAACGAGTTAGATGAACACCAAATATGGAAGGTAGTCACATGATTGCCTGGATCTTCGTTCGGCTTGGATTCAAACTTTGGTATGTCTGAAGGCAGGTTCGTCGGCATAGGGGGCCAACACGGATCATGACAGATAGGGTCATTCAACAACCTTGTCAAGTCTGGCAAATGCAAGGTTGCCAGGAAAGGTAGTTTGGGTTGTTGGTGATAACCTAGGAGAAAAGAGACCTGGAGTTTGATTGGCACCAGGTTGCCAGGAAAAGTTCAGCTGCTGGCTTGGGTTATGGTAAAAACCATGGCCATGACCAGCATACGAATTCTACGTGTGAGGAGACATCATCGACTGATTCCCAAAATAGGACGTAGATGGATGGGCATGCATTACATTCAGAGGACTTTGGGAAGGGTTGCCCCATGCCGATTCCATGGGGATAGGCATAGTACCATGTTCGGGGTTCCATTGACTGTGGAAACTATCACCCCAGATCGACATTCCTGATGAGGGAACGAATCTTTTCCAAGAATTCCAGGGCCCTAATGTGGAAGAAATTCTTGGGTTTTCCCCCTGTGCAGGAATAGTACCCTACATAGGAATAGGTTGTCCGAAACCGGGGTTTCCCCCAGTCGGGAAAGAAACTGACGAGAGGGCATTGTTACCAAATGCACCGAACAAAGAAAATGGTGTTGAACCTACCGACATATTATGTGAAGGTGGTCCTTGACTCCCTACTCCAAATAAGCTATGGTGTGCAGGTGGCCCGACAGATTGCTGATGCGTGCCACTGAGCGAAGGGGATGAAGGAGGTATATGACCTCCCCCATAAGGGAAAGCATTAAAAGGAGTGGAAGTGCCCCCCATGTGGCCTTGCAGAGGAGCGTTAGAGCTCCCTACCCCCAGACCTAAAGTCTGTGAAGTGTAATAGGAAATTACATGACTTGTACCTGAGCTAGGCATCCCGTATGAGAACGGAGGGCCTGTCGCACTTGGTGGAAAAGGGGTTGTGGCCACTGCCATAGATAGGATCGGAACACTGTGCGAGGTAGAGGTAGTTGATACCATGGTGGCTCGAATTGATGATGGTGGTTTAGGAGGTGGAAAGTCTCTTCTGGTGACAACTGTAGTGGGAATTGAAGAATTCCCACAGGGAGTGACAACATTTGTTTCCATTGCTGTGTGCGACACTGTCTAGCACTCATAAGGGTGAATCGATATGATCATGGGTGCCAAATGATCAGTG
Organism: Picea mariana; assembly: GCA_032191745.1. NCBI lineage: Eukaryota > Viridiplantae > Streptophyta > Pinopsida > Pinales > Pinaceae > Picea > Picea mariana. The sequence goes on from JASDQU010435397.1 coordinate 34,976, forward strand.
GTTGGAGTTTTAGGTGGTCTAAGAGCTTTCACTCCGAAGTCTAAAATGGTCATTTCCTCCGGATGTTGGTCGGGCACAATTTCTTGTGACCCGGTCACTTCAAAAGATCCTTGTTGGTCTAGCTTTTGCCTTAGTGGTGGCGGGGGTGGCTCTAGTGTAACTAGTGATAGGCCCAAAAGCCTTCGTGACCGACGAAGCTCATGATCCTCCACTGTCTGAGAAGATCAAAGACACTCTAGGTCTGTCTATTTGTTCAAAAAACAACACACACTAAAAAAAAAGTGCCCAAGATAAAACAAGCAAACACTAAACTAATTGGAAAAACAGTTACAACAACCAACACTAGAGCAAATTACCGGTGCAAGTGAAATTCAAACACGGAAGCACCCTCCGAGTATACTTTGCAAAGTGTGGCCTGATGTCTATCCTAGGTACCGAAGTATACCCCTACAGTCACCTGTGTATGTCCCTAAAAAGGTAGGCAACTAGGTTGCCAGCATGCGAACAATCACCAAGCGGGTACAGTCGAAAGTTGGGTAGACCACAATGAGTAGGGTACCGAGCCTGAAACTTGTCAAGGGTATCGAAAGAAAGTGTTCTGGAAGAAAATTGAGGACCTCGGATGGATTTGAGACCCACAAAGCTCTGTAGCAAATGTAATCGACGAAATCTCAAAACAAGCCCTCTATATGTGTTCTCCACTACGATTGGTCCAGCTTTGGAGGGGTTATCTTTGCTACGTTTCCGCACGTGACCTTGTGCTTATCCCCTGTGTTGGAGGGGGGTCCCAGATAAATTTCACGATACTGGA
>JASDQU010435397.1:46627-61226 GCA_032191745.1 Picea mariana
TTTCACTTTCATAACCTTTGACTTAAGACAAGCCATAAAAATTAACGCTAAATCTAAAATTCATTAGACTTTTTGTGTTTGTAGGGTCAACCAACTAGTTTAGGGTTAGGGCCTTGAATTAGGTTGGAGAGGAAACTCTTCAAGGCCATTAAATCAAACATTGGAGTCTGAGTTAGGGAGTGTCAAAGTCCAGTATCGTGAAATTTATCTGGGACCCCCCTCTAACACAGGGGTTAAACACAAGGTCAGGTGCGGAAAGGTAGCAGAGATAACCCCTCCAAAGCTAGACCAATCGTAGTGGAGAACACATATAGAGGGCTTGTCTTGGGATTCTGTCGATTGCATTTGCCACGAAGCTTCGTGGGTCTCGAATCCGTTCGAGGTCCTCATTTGTCTTCAAAACCATTTTCCTTTGATACTCTTGATAGGTTTCGAGCTCGATACCCTACTCATTGTGGTCTACCCGACTTTCGACTGTACCCTCCTGGTGACTGTTCGCATGCTGGCAACTTAGTTTCCTATCTTTTTAGAGACATACACAGGTGACTGCGAGGGTATATTGTGGTACCTAGGACAGACATCAGGCTGCTTTGCAGAGTATACCTGAAGGGTGCTTCCATGTTCGAGTTGCACTTGCACTGGAAAGTTACGCTAGTGTTGGTTGTTGTAACTGTTCTTCCAACTAGTTTAGTGTTTGCTTGTTTTATCTTGGAGGGACCTTTTTAGTGTGTGTTGTTTTTGAACGAATAGAAATCCCTAGTGTGTCTTTGATCTTATCACACAGTGGAGGATCATGAGATCTGCCGGTCACGAAGGCTTCTAGGCCTATCACCGGTTACACTGGGGCCACCTCCGCCACCACTAAGGTAAAAGCTAGACCAACAAGGGTCTTTTGAAGTGACTGGGTCACAAGAAATTGTACCCGACCAACATCCAGAGGAAACAACCATTTTAGACTTAGGAGAGAAAGATATTGGTCCATACGAATCTCCAACCACTGATCTTTCGACACACATCATTGTACCAATTCACCCTTACGAGTGCCAGACAATGTCACACGTAGCAATGGAAACAAATGCTGCCACTTCTTCTAGGAATTCTTCAATTCCCACTACGGTTGTCACCATAGGGGATTTTCCACCTCCTCACTGGCCCAAGCCACCATGGTATCGACCACCTCTACCTCGAATAGTGGTCCAATCCCATTTATGGCGGCAGCCACTACCCCTTTCACACCAAGTGCGACAGACCCTCCGTTCTCATATGGGATGCCTAGCTCAGGTACAAGTCTTGTACTTTCCTACTCCACTTCACAGAATTTAGGTTTGGGGGCAGGGAGCTCTAATGATCCTTTGCAAGGACACATGGGGAGCACTTCATCTCCTTTTAATGCTTTCCCTTATGGGGGAGGTCATATACCTCCTTCATCCCCTTTGCTTGGTGGCACCCACCAGCAATCTACTGGTCCACCCATGCACCGTAGTTTATTTGGAGCAGGGAGTCAAGGACCACCTTCTCATAATCTACTGGTTAGTTCGACACCTTTTTTTTTGTTCGGTGCATTTGGTAATGACGCTTTCTCATTAGCTGCTTTCCCGACTGGGTGCAACCCCGATTATGGACAACCTATTCCTATGTAGGGTACTATTCCTGCACAGGGGGGAAACCCAGGAACTTCTTCCATGCCAGGACCTTGGAATTCTTGGCAGGGATCAGTTCCCTCATCAGGAATGCCAATCTGGGGAAATTCTTTTCACAACCAATGGAACCTTGGACAAGATACTATGCCTATGCCCATGGGATCAACATGGGGCAACCCTTCCCAAATTCCTTCGAATGTAATGCACGCCCAACCATCTACGTCCTATTTTTGGAATCAGCTGATGATGTCTCCTCACATGCATAGTATGTACAATGGTCATGGCCATGGTTTTTAATAGAACCCAGGCCAAAAGCTGAACGTTTCCTGACAACAAGGTGTGAGTCAAACTCTAGGTCCCTTTTTCCATGGTTATCACCAACAACCCAAACTACCTTTCTTGGAAACCTTGCATTTGCCAGACTTGACAAGGTTGTTGAATGACCCTATCTGTCACGATCCGCATTGGCCCCCTATGCCGATGAAGTTGCCTTCAGACATACCAAAGTTCGAAGCCAAGCCTAACGAAGATCCAGGAGATCATGTGACCACCTTCCATCTTTGGTGCTCGTCTAACTCGTTGAAAGACGACTCCGTACTATTGTGATTGTTTCAATGTACTCTCATTGGGAGTGTCGCGAAATGGTACATTGAGCTCGACCACTTAAGATACTCTTCCTTCGGAGAATTGGCAATGGATTTCCTAAACCATTTCCAATTACCTATGAGACACAAAGTTGTCATAGAATTGCTGGCCAATTTCGCACAGACAAAAGAGGACCATATCTCTGATCACATCCAAGAATGGAGATGCTGGAAGAGTTTAATTAAGGTGCCAGTCCCACTAGCATTCTTGCTTAAGTAGTTCCTTAAGTCTTTGGTCCCACAGTTATCCAAATACGTCGCAACATCGAGAGTGTTTTCCGAAGAAGATGCCATCATGAGAGCTCAACATCTTGAGCTAATCTACTCTCAGTCTAGTTTATTATATGAGATCTTGCCAGATGCGCCATGCTCAAAACTTGATAAAACTAGACAGAGAGTTGGACCAGATGTCGATGGTATTGTTGATTCAACACAAACAAAGCCCACTGAGAAACTGACGAAGCAATTGCAACAATTGTCTATACAACACACAATGGCCAGCCAAACTACTGTTTTGGCTGCTCCCCCTACCCAAACGTCAGATGTACACACAGTGCAATCGACAAATCCAAAGGACACCTAGCAGCCTGAAGGAAAAAAAAAACAACGAAAGAAGGGTAACGGGGAGAAGAAACCCACTAATAATGCTGGTGGGGGAAACACTGAGAAATGAAAGGCAAGGTATCCATGTAACCTATGCACGAAAGACCACTTGACCCATCATTGTCCTCGTCTTGCAAAGGCCCAAAAGTTTGTGACACAGAAACAGCCTGCCGTGTTAACCAATCCATTTCAACATGGGAAAAACCTAACCCAAGTCTCTACAAGTGTGGAAGGGGGCAGTCAAGGACCCTCTCCATCTTCGAACAATCTCACATCCGTGAATGTTTATATGATGAAGGGTGATGATTTTATATCTACTAGAGCGCATGAATACAATAAACCAAGCACTTCTGAGAAGGGAAAAGAAGTCGAACTCCCATCTCTTCCTCTCCAGATCAAGATGACTTTGGGAGAAACAATGACACACATCCCAAAAGGTGCATTCAAGAAATCTTCTCACAACCCAAATGCAAGGGCCCCCCAGAACTATTCTGTGGTGTAGGATTTGTCTCAATCCCCTTGTGCGATGTCCGCTTTGGAGGTCCTCCAAAGCTGCCCTTCCTAGAGAAAACCTTTGTTAGCCTGTTTAGGATCTAATAAGACTTGTAATCTGGGTACAATCATGCTAGACACAACCAACTTAAAACCTCGTCTGCCTTACCATGTAGCATTTCAGATAGTAGTGGCTCACCCCATGAAAACTTTTACTCCGAACATTTTTCGTACGGTGGTTGATGAGGGTGCCTCGACATGCGTTATGTCATTGGCATGTTGGAAAGCCATTGGCTAGCACATTTTGTCTCCATCACCTACTCTTCTCACTACTTTTGATGATCATTCATTTCGACCACATGGTATCATTCCCTCTTTCCCCATGCAGTTAGGAGGGAAGACCATGTGCATCGAGGTAGAAGTAGTTGACGCATCCCTCGACTACAATCTTTTGTTAGGAAGGAGTTGGACTTACGCAATGCAAGCAGTGGTTGCTACAGTTTTCTAAGTCTTGTTGTTTCCACATGAGGACTAGATTGTGACCATTGATCAATTGTCTTTCTCTATACCTGAACCTTCATTGGGGGTATCCACGGTCCCGATGATTAATAATCCCCAACCAGGCATAGTCAAAGTAGGGGTTGGTTTGTGCCCATATTTGATGGGTACATTTGATTACCTGCCCCCTCAGGGCGATGTCAATTTCATATCTGACCACCATAAGGTTGAGATTTTTCATGTTTCGTCGTTTCGCATGACTTACTTCAACGATCCATGGATACTTCCTTCTCCATTGGCCATGATGGAAGGGATAGGGCACCCTAGAATGTCGATGCTCTTGTCTGCAACTGAAGTAGCATACTCTTTAGTCTAGCAAGATTTGGTCGACACTGATCCAACTCCTGCACAAGAGTTAGATCCGATTCTAGAGCCTATTTGGGCTCAAGGCTCTCTCGCTGACATCGATTCGTTAGAATTAGTCTTGCCTTCCAATGAAGAAATAATTGAAGCAATGACTAGTCCAGACAAACCCTGGGATGATCTCCATCACAGATCATACTTCCTCCTAGAGTTAAGCAGAATCGAAGCTGGAGAATTCACCTTGACTATGACTAGAGATAGGTCTTGTCCTATTAATCCCTTAGCTACACATGAGGTTTATTCCGAGGGTAATATGGAAAATATCGCTGAAACCATATTGATTAATATCTCCAGAACCCCTGGTGTCATGGAGAATGTTTTCGTCGGAGCTGACTGTTCCCCCAGAGAGATTCAAATCTACACAGATCTATTTAAAGAATTATGCGACGTTTTTTCCTGGTCTTACAAGGAAATGCCAGTCATCAATCCAAAAATAATCGAACATAAAATCACAACTTATCCATATGCCAAGCCTGTTCAGCAGAAGCTTCATCCAGTTAATCCTAGGAAAGAAGCAACCATTAAGGTTGAAGTTGAGAAACTGCTAAAAGATGGTTTTATCTATCCTATCCATTTGACCCAATGGGTGTCAAATCTTGTGCCAGTCAATAAAAAGTAGGGCACAATTAGTGTATGTACGGACTTCCATGATTTGAACAAGGCCTATCCAAAAGATAATTTTTCCACACCATTCATCGACTAGATAATTGATGAATGTGCAGGTTGCGAGGCCTTTTCTTTCATGGATGGTTTTTTGGGATATAATCAAATACAAATCAAACCCAAAGACCAGCACAAAATGACATTCATTTGTCCATGGGGTACATTCGTGTATCATAAGATGTCCTTTGGTCTCAAAAATGCTGGAGCGACCTTTCAGCGAGCCATGTTTTTTTCTTTCCATGATCTCAAGCATATAGTCGAGGCCTATTTAGATGATTTATCATCTCAATCTCGCAAGAGAACGGATCATACTACACACCTCCGACTTATCTTTGAGCAATGTTTCTACTTCCAGATTCGCTTGAATCCAAACAAGTGCAGCTTTTCCGTAACATCAAGACGTTTGTTAGGTTTCATAGTGTCAACAATAGGGATCATGGTTGATCCTCTCAAGGTTGAGGCAATAGTTCAGTTGCCTCCCCCATGCACAATCCTTCAACTTCAGAGTCTATAGGGCAAGGCGAATTTTTTAAGACATTTCATCACTAACTATGACGAGATCAAAAAGGGATTTATGCACTTACTAAGGAAAGACATTCCTTTTCATTGGGACAATGTCGCTCCACGCTCTTTCGACACGTTGAAACATGCCCTCATAGCTACCCCTCTGCTTCGGCCACCCAAATATAACAAAGATTTCTTATTATAACTGGTTGCCACAGAGTCCACCATCGGCATGGTCTTAGTTCAGGAAGATGATTTTCTCTCACAATATGTGATCTATTACCTGAGTTGAGGCTTGGTTGGACCGGAACTTAATTATTCTCATATCAAAAAACTTGCGTTGGCAACAGTCCATGTTGTTCAATGGTTCTGTCATTATGTTCTGTTTCACAAGACCACTGTCATTGCTATTGTGAATTCATTTCAATAAGTGTTGAAACGATAGGTAATAGGCAGAAATATCAGTATATGGATAGTTGTCCTCCAAGAATTTGACATAGATTTCATTTCAGCGAAATCCAAAAAGTCACTCGTCTTCGCAAAACTTATTTCAAAACTTCCGGTTGAGTCAGGTGATGTTGTGCCCGAAGAGTCGCCTATCAGAGAAGTTATTTTTTTTATTGCATCTTTGGATACCTGGTACAGCGATATACTTATCTATATCTAGACTTTGAAGTGCCCCACCACTACTTCTCATGATGAGCGTCGTCGTATACGCCATCAGGCCAATAATTATCTCATACTCGATGATACATTGTATCAAAGAGGTATATACTACATCCTGCGCCTATGTCTCACTCACAAAGAAGCAATTATCGTGCTTAACGATTGCCATACCGGATCATGTGGTGGACATTTGTCTGGGTTGGCAACAACCCAAAAGATTTTACGAGCAGGTTACTTCTGGCCGACACTAATCAAATATTGTATTGAATCGGTCAAGAAGTGCCACCTGTGTCAGATCTTCTCTCGGAAGATGAGGGCACATACTACTCCCATGTTTCCTATCATCACAGTTGGTCCCTGTTGGCTCGCCAAATCGACACTTTTTTCAACCTCCATATCCACTCTTTCACCTCTTCATTTGATCTTTGACCTCATAAACTCATCTATATTTTCACACATATAACCAAATATCCATCAAGTATAGTAAGGTATGGTCATTGATCAAAATTCTTTAATTTCCTTTTATTTAATGATTAAATATGATTCTTAAAGGATTTGTGACTTATTATCTTAGATTTTGTAGCTTACTTTAGAATGAAGGTTCTCTATAACTCCAGGCACTGCCAGCTTGCTCAAACAAAACTGAATATTCCAGCTCAACTCTCATTGATGACTCACGTATAATCAATGAGATCTTCATCTCTCGGCACTACATGCCATAGAGATGAAGATCTGTTATTAGATAATGAGTTTAAGAACATTTTTCGGGCATGAGAAGTTACTCATTAATTGAAGGAATCATTTACCTTCTATAAACGATTGTGTATTAAATAGAAGATAGGCTCTGTCACTAGGAAATCGAGATTAGTTATCTAGCTCCTGAGCTACAAAAACAATGGAACGAAATGTAATAAATGATGAATATCATATAGAAGAATTGCGCTGCTCAAGTGCTAGTTTTCTGAATTTGACGGAGATCGACTCATACATTGTTGCTTTTAGTATTTTAAGTAATGATACATATGTTTTCTTAGATTGTAATTTGATTTTTTTTCTATTGTTAATGTTCTGTTTTACATATCCATAGCTTAGAATTTAGTATGCAAGTCACTTAGGGACTTGTGGCTTTCTTGGCAAGGATCCGCCAAGAAAACCATAAGCCCTTCCTTTGTAATTTTAGCTTTTATATAGAATAGTTATGTTAATTGTTGCTTCCTATTTTCATTAAAAGTAAGAATTGTCCTTAAAGTTTAGTAGCTGTAGAAATCAGATTTGTACATGTTAGAATCTATTTCTTGTTGTTTGATTGTTGTTGAAGTAATATGCACAGTGTTTTCTAGTTTAGAAACGAGCTCGGATGTTTGGATAGATCGATTTAAAAGGATTATTTGTCTTAGTTTTATAAGTTCAATTTGATTTGCTGTAGCTTTCAATTCTATTTTAAAGTCATATATTGCTTCTGAAAATTTAAGTTTCTAAATGGAATAGACTTAGTTGTATTTTCTTTTTAAAATTGGAAAATCTTACTCTGTTTTCTGTAATGTTATATAGTTTTCTGCTACTTGGTTTAGTTTCTAAGTCACATTAAAATAGATAAGTTTTCAATTAGGTAGATGCTTTAAATCAAGATTACTTTTGAAGATAGTTTTTAGAAGTATTTCATTTCTATAATTAGTATAGAACTTAGATTTGTATGCTTTATAGAATTTAGATATTTAGTTAGTATTAGAATTTTGAATATGGAATAGAATTAATGAATTTGAAATCTTTGCATCAAAGTAGTTTGAATGATTTTTAGATTAGAGAAGCTTAAATCATAATAGATTATATTAGAGTAAATTAGATTAGGATAGGCTCTAGTCTTGCACATACAGTGTTTGTGCCTCAAAGTTTACCTCCCTGGGTTGACAATTTATGGAGGCTATTTGTAGTAATATAATTAGCTCGACATTTTGGCGTCGTTGCTGGGGAGGCATTAAAAAGGACTGGAGATTAGACTTTACGTTTGTTAGAAGACCAAGAGGAGGAGGAGCTGTAAGATGGGAGGTAAGAACCTACGTTTCTACTATAGTAGGTTCCTCGAAAGATTGGCCAAGTAGTTTAATTTTAGCAGGTATTTTTGAAGGAAGTTTTCTTTTCAATAAATGCAAGAGTGCTTTTTCTTTAGCAAATGTAGAATTTCTTTCAAAATAGAAATGTGTTAGTTTAATGATTTCATAGTATTATATTGCTTTCATTTCCGATTATCTTGCATAAGTAGTATTGTTTGAATACTAGGTTAGTAGCACCCACAACACATAATTTTAATCTAGTTTCTTTACTTTAGAGTTAGTTATTTACATTAAAAAAAAAAAAAGAATTTTGCAAATAATTTAAATTAGCTTTAAAATTCAAAGTTTCAAAACATTTAGGTGCTGTAAGAACCTTGTTACTAATCCACTTGTGGAGCAGGACAACTGAACCGGAACAATTTTAGAGATGTTCAAAAACTTGTTGAGTAGAGAAGGGCTTATTACTACAAGGAGTTTTCCTAATCCTTACCACAACATCAGATCCATATCTGAAGATGAATCTATCTTTCAAAGTGAGAAGCAAATCAATAAGTATCCTCAACCTGAACACCTAGACCTATTCATCTATGCTTCCTCATTTGATGAAAGAGCTCAAGAATTATGGGAAGGAGTTGAGGAAGAAGAACAACTAGAACCTGAAATTGCATAATTTCTTTCTTGCTTGGGACCAGAGGAAGAATATCATCTTGGCTTAAAAATCCTAGAAAATCAAGGATCTATTAAAGTATGGATTGACACAGTTTATCAACTCCATCCTTTTACTTTTTAGCAATTTTTGAAATCAAGATCATATGAGGAGCTGGTTCTTTATATCTGGACATTTGTTCATAAACACTGTGTGAACAATCATGATTTAGAAATCCTAATTTGTAGGTGGTTGCACTGGAAGTATGCATACACTTGAAAGGATATTCTTATTTCCAGTAGAATAGGGTAACATAGGAAATAAAAGTAAAGAAAAAAATAAGCTCTACTGTGAAAACCAATTTATCTGTCACAGTTTAGCATGGGTTTAGCTAGAAAACCAGGTGACTGGCTAGATAAACTCTGTAATAAAGTTGGTTGGTGTTTATTTCATTTCCACAAAATCATGTTTGTTCTGTGCTCAGTTGGATGATGGGAGATTTATTAAAGATTTCCTTCCAACAAGTTTCAACCCATTGACGCCAGATCATTTTCTGGGTTTGAAACTTGAGACATTTTCAGATACCTTGGAGCTTGCATGCCTCAATGGCAGGTATCCTTGTCATTTTCTAAGGAAATACATTAATGTTTCTTGGAAAAATAATTCTGCAGTTCATTCGACTTCAACAAATTTATTCATGACTATTTGAATGTATCTAGTTCCTTAATTCCCGTTAACATCAAAGGTGGGACATCTCACACTGGTTAACAACTTTCCTTATTGGTTGGTAATCCAGTGAATTCTACCTATGTTTGACATCAATAGAATCTATTCACATAGGAAGATTTGCACAAAAGAAAGTATATGGATGAAGAATTTGCAGTTCTGGTACTCATGGATAGTTTCATTAGTTTGCAGTTTTGAAGAACAGTCTATTCTTCTGTTTTCTATAAGAAATCTAGTAACATTCAACACAGTGGACAACCTATCAGAAGAGAAATCCTCAGTCTTGTAGCAGCACAATCTTTGGAGCAAATCAAAAACAGGAAATTGTATTCTGTTACAGAAATCTCATTCTGCCACAATACCTACAACATGCAGCAGAAACCTGACAGTCCAAAGTATTTTTGAAAAATTTGATCCTGAAGGGTAACATTGATCTAAGGTATGAATCTTTCTTTGAATTTATTTATTTCATTAAATTTAAGGAAATTTTACTATGAATTATACCTATGATACTTGCTAAGCCTATGTCCTTCTACCTTTCGAATGCCATCATATAGCCCATATCCACCTCTGTTTGTCATCACCATTCTATAACTGTCCTTATATCTTATAAATAGATCTTCATCTCTATGGCACGTAGTGCCTAGAGATGAAGATATTATCACTTTAAAAATATATGATGATGATTTATGCTATCCATGCAATCCTCACTTCATTCCTTCATGATCTCATACACAACAAGTTCATCATTATACTGACAGTTCAATATTGTCATAAAACCTCTTAAGCGCCATGCATTTGAATGATAGTGAAGTATGAGTCAGGATTATCAAATTACTACTAGATTCAAAGCATTAGAAGCTTCGAAGAACTTTGTTTNCAATATCTATCTTTGTGCTAGAAAAATTTCCCGAGTTCAACGCATGCAAATAGAAATTTGAAGGAACCTAGTATCAATTCTTTCAGAAAATTAAGGGGTATGAAGATGAAATCACCCTGTATTTCACTCAGGGATTCGATGGAAAGGTATCACACATTGGCAATTTCCTTATGATGGTGTCTGAGAAAACAATTGCTCGTGCCACTGGTTTACCTTGTCATGGAGAGCGTTGATGAACTAAGGTCATGTGGTCTTCAGCTTGCAGCGAAGTATGAGAAGGTGAGTACCAAATGTAAGAAGACAAATTTTAAAAACAAACGTCTTGCAAAAGGGGTAGAAATTGGAAAACAGAGGCTCTGAAACACCTTGCTCATGTTAGTTTGTTAAAGAAAAAATTAAGGAGAGCATAGAATAGGATAAAAAGAAGCTGCACATCATTGTTAATACATCTTAAGTTTTGTTTGGAGAAGGGATGCAACACAGTTTTGCAATTTTGAAGCTTTTCAAAGGGCATGTTTGCATGAGGACATGCAAATACAAAGGCATAGGAGAGATGTTGGCTCGCCAAATTGACACTTTTTGCAACCTCCATATCCACTCTTTCACCTCTTCATTTGATCTTTGACCTCATAAACTCATCTATATTTTCACACATATAACCAAATATCCAGCAAGTATAGTAAGGTATGGTCATTGATCAAAATTATTTAATTTCCTTTTATTTAATGATTAAATATGATTCTTAAAGGATTCGTGACTTATTATCTTAGATTTTGCAGCTTACTTTAGTATGAAGGTTCTCTATAACTCCATGCACTGCCAACTTTCTCAAACAAAACCGAATATTCCAGCTCAACTCTTGTTGATGACTCACGTATAATCAATGAGATCTTCATCTCTCGGCACTGCGTTCCATAGAGATGAAGATCTGTTATTAGATAACGAGTTTAAGAACATTTTTTGGGCATGAGAAGTTACTCATTAATTGAAGGAATCATTTACCTTCTGTAAATGGTTATGCATTAAATAGAAGATAGGCTCTGTCACTAGGAAATCGGGATTAGTTATCTAGCTCCTGAGCTATAAAAAAAATAGAACAAAATGTAATAAACGATGAATATCATATAGAAGAATTGCGCTGCTCAAGTGCTGGTTTTTTGAATTTGACGGAGATCGACTCATACAATGTTGTTTTTAGTATTTTAAGTAATGATACATACGTTTCTTTAGACTGTAATCTGATTTATTTTCTATTTTTAATGTTCTCTTTTACATATCCATAGCTTAGAATTTAGTCTGCAAGTCACTTAGGAACTTGTGGCTTTCTTGGCAAGGATCCACCAAGAAAACCATAAGCCCTTCCTTTGTAATTTTAGATTGTATATAGAATAATTATGTTAATTGTTGCTTCATGTTTTCATTAAAAGTAAGAATTTTCCTTAAAGTTTAGTAGCTGTAGAAATCAGATTTGTACATGTTAGAATCTATTTCTTGTTGTTTGATTGTTGTTGAAGTAATATGCACAGTGTTTCCCAGTTTAGAAACGAGCTTGGGTGTTTGGATAGATCGATTTAAAAGTATTATTTTTCTTAGTTTTATAAGTTCAATTGGATTTGCTGTAGCTTTCAATTCTAGTTTAAAGTCATATATTGCTTCTGAAAATTTAAGTTTCTAAATGGAATAGACTTAGTTGTATTTTCTTTTTAAAATTATAAAATCCTACTCTATTTTCTGTAATGTTATATTGTTTTTTGTTACTTGGTTTAGTTTCTGAGTCACATTAAAATAGATAAGTTTTCAATTAGGTAGATGCTTTAAATCAAGATTACTTTTGAAGATAGTTTTTAGAAGTATTTCGTTTCTATAATTAGTATAGAACTTAGATTTGTATGCTTTATAGAATTTAGATATTTAGTTAGTATTAGAATTTTGAATATTGAATAGAATTAATGAATTTGAAATCTTTGCATCAAAGTAGTTTGAATGATTTTTAGATTACAGAAGATTAAATCATAATAGATTAGATTAGAGTAAATTAGATTAGGATAGGCTCTAGTCCTGCACATACAGTGTTTGTGCCTCAAAGTTTACCTCCCTGGGTTGACAATTTATGGAGGCTATTTGTGGTAATATAATTAGCTCGACATTTTGGCGTTGTTGCTGGGGAGGCACTAAAAAGGAATGGAGATTAGATTTTATGTTTGTTAGAAGACCAAGAGGAGGAGGAGCTATAAGATGGGAGGTAAGAACCTATGCGTCTACTATAGTAGGTTCCTCCAAAGCTTGGCCAAGTAGTTCAATTTTAGCAGGTATTTTTGAAGGAAGTTTTCTTTTCAATAAATGCAAGAGTGCTTTTTCTTTAGTAAATGTAGAATTTCTTTCAAAATAGAAATGTGTTAGTAAATGTTTTCTTTCAAAGGTGGGTAGAAATTGGAAAATAGAGGCTCTGAAACACCTTTCTCATGTCAATTTGTTAAAGAAAATCTTAAGGAGAGTAGATAACAGGATAACAAGAAGCTGCACATCATTGCTAATACATCTTAAGTTTTGTTTGGAGAAGGGATGCAACACAGTTTTGAAATTTTGAAGCTTTTCAAAGGGCATGTTTGCATGAGGACATGCAAATACACAGGCATAGGGGAGATGTTGGCTCACCAAATTGACACTTTTTGCAACCTCCATATCCACTCTTTCACCTCTTCATTTGATCTTTGACCTCATAAACTCATCTATATTTTCACACATATAACCAAATATCTAGCAAGTATAGTAAGGTATGGTCATTGATCAAAATTCTTTAATTTCCTTTTATTTAATGATTAAATATGATTCTTAAAGGATTCGTGACTTATTATCTTAGATTTTTCAGCTTACTTTAGTATGAAGGTTCTCTATAACTCCAGGCGCTGCCAGCTTGCTCAAACATAACCGAATATTCCATCTCAACTCTCGTTGATGACTCACGTATAATCAATGAGATCTTCATCTCTCGTCACTACGTGCCATAGAGATGAAAATCTGTTATTAGATAATGAGTTTAAGAACATTTTTCGGGCATGAGAAGTTACTCATTAATTGAAGGAATCATTTACCTTCTGTAAATGGTTGTGTATTAAATAGAAGATAGGCTCTGTCACTAGGAAATCTGGATTAGTTATCCAGCTCCTGAGCTATAAAAACAATGGAACAAAATGTAATAAACAATGAATATCATATAGAAGAATTGCACTGCTCAAGTGTTGGTTTTCTGAATTTGATGGAGATCGACTCATACAATGTTTTTTTTAGTATTTTAAGTAATGATACATATGTTTTTTTAGACTATAATCTGATTTATTTTCTATTGTTAATGTTCTGTTTTACATATCCATAGCTTAGAATTTAGTCTGCAAGTCACTTAGGGACTTGTGGCTTTCTTGGCAAGGATCCACCAAGAAAACCATAAGTCTTTCCTTTGTAATTTTAGCTTTTATATAGAATAGTTATGTTAATTGTTTCTTCCTGTTTTCATTAAAAGTAAGAATTTTCCTTAAAGTTTAGTAGCTGTAGAAATCAGAATTGTACATGTTAGAATCTATTTCTTGTTGTTTGATTGTTGTTGAAGTAATATACACAGTGTTTTCCAGTTTAGAAACGAGCTCAGATGTTTGGATAGATCGATTTAAAAGGATTATTTTTCTTAGTTTTATAAGTTCAATTTGATCTGTTGTAGCTTTCAATTCTAGTTTAAAGTCATATATTGCTTCTGAAAATTTAAGTTTCTAAATGGAATAGACTTAGTTGTATTTTCTTTTTAAAATTAGAAAATCTTACTCTGTTTTCTGTAATGTTTTATAGTTTTCTGTTACTTGGTTTAGTTTCTGAGTCACATTAAAATAGATAAGTTTTCAATTAGGTAGATGCTTTAAATCAAGATTACTTTTGAAGATAGTTTTTAGAAGTATTTCATTTCTATAATTAGTATAGAACTTAGATTTGTATGCTTTACAGAATTTAGATATTTAGTTAGTATTAGAATTTTGAATATTGAATAGAATTAATGAATTTGAAATCTTTGCATCAAAGTAGTTTGAATGATTTTTAGATTAGAGAAGCTTAAATCATAATAGATTAGATTAGAGTAAATTAGATTAGGATAGGCTCTAGTCCTGCACATACAGTGT
>JASDQU010435398.1:1010-13122 GCA_032191745.1 Picea mariana
CACAAACCGTCGAAGCTTGAAGTCCTGAGGCAAAAGAGAAGAACTGGTGTAGTAGGATGACGTTGCTAGTGGTGATGTGGACCTTTCCTAGACATGCCACGTTCCACCACCTTAGTTGGTGAAAATTGTACTATGTGGACCCCAGAGGGTAAGAAAGTCCAGGAGTTCGACGTTCGGAAGAATTGTAGTGTGCAAGTGTAAAAACTGTCGAGGCTCGAAGTTTTGAAGTGACGTGGCTTGTTGATGTCACTCGAAATGACGTGGACACATGGGATGTGTGTGACATGTCAGTGATTTAAGAACCTTTGGATGATTGAAATGCTTAATAGAACATGAAATGTGACACCCGTTTGAGTGGGCCACATGTCCGCTTCTAATATTTCACCACATGGGCCTCCTCTCGAGCATGGATGGTGGGGCCCTAATGGTCACAGTGGATGCCTGGCACTAGATTGTGAAGTTCATAGTATTGACACTTCAGAAGAAATGGTTCATAAGGGAAAGGAAGGAAGAAGTTTCTGAAGTTCTGTAGCGCGGAGGTGACGCGACGTAATGACGTCACCAAGGTGACGTGGAAGTGTTCAAAGATTAGCGGTTCGAGAGTTTTGGGATGTGTAGATGTGAAATCCTCTGAAGTCCTGAAGCTCTGAATTTACGAAGTCCCAAATTTGGGAGTTCTATAGTGGGTATCAATCATTGGATGATGGGAATTCGTGGACCATTGATCTACCCTACTTTGCGAGTTCACCAATTCGACACTCCGAGAGATTTTTTTTGAAATTGATTTGGAAACCATTGAAGCCAGAGTCCCCGAAGCTCTGATTCACCGTAGATTTGAGCAAGGAATGTGGACTGTGGATACATCGTTCCTCGTGTGTTCTAAAGTTCATTATTCTATGATGTTTGTGAGGTGTGGAAAAAAGGGGAAACCTACAAATCTCTGGAGCCCAAATTTTCAAGGCTCTGGATAAGTGCCCAAATCATTAGCACTGGGTCACAGCCGTGGCCACATGCGAACCAAGGGGTGAAGAAAAGGGGCTAGCACCAGAAAATTTGTTGCAGAACTAAGTGGGGCTTAGAGATAGAATCCTAAGGGGTTCTTGACTGACCAAGACCCACTGAAAATGGAATCTGATATTGCTTTTATTGAATCAGATTGGTTTATTCTAGAAAAATTTTAAAAGCCTATTAGCCTAAAAAAAAATCGGTTGACTACACATTTTTCATAATTAACAATTGTCAGAATTGTTCCATGATATAGAGAAATGGAGGAGGCATAGGATTCTTTCAATTCAAAGAATGAAGCTAGAGGAATGGATGTCCATTTGGGAGTTGAAGGATTGAACTCCAATGGGCATGGAGAAGAGATAGATAAAGAAGAGAACATGATGAAAATCATTAAAAAGTTGCAGAAAGACGTCCAAATTTACTGGGCAGATAACAAAAAGCTCATGAAATATAGGGAGCAATAGGGATAATTCAACATGAAGCTTATGCAGATCCTAGAAATAATATAAACGAAATTGGATAAGGAGAGTGGCTCAAGCAAATAGGAAGTCACAGAAGAACAAAAATTGATAGCAGACATCACCAACACTCCTCGAGGAATTCCAATAGGAGAGAACACAACAGATCAATTCCATCCCCTGTTAGGAAGTTGTTAGCCCTCCAAGAAACTCTTTGGGGTTGTAAACCAAAGATGCTTGGTAACTTATAAAATGAATAGATTTATGCTTAAGTAATGAATGGATCAATGGGATAACTAAAATACAACAATGTATCCAGACTACTAACAATAATCAAATAATCCAGTGCTCTCAAGAACTGATAATAAGATAAATAGCTAAAAAATGGGTGAAGAAACCAATGTTTATAAACCGGATACTAAATGACGGGTTTAATAAACAATGAAAGCAACTAACATTCAAATTGTGAACTGAATGATGAGATGACATTCATATGATAGTTAAGACAACTTGAATGACAATATAGAAGAAGAGAGGAATCTAACATCAATAAAAAGAGAAAACCGTCATCTGTATTATCATGAAAGTCTATTACAAAGAATGTAATTTCTGTATCCAGAATCAAACCCTTGTCTCTTAGAAAAGATAGGCATTTATAACCTTTTACAATCAATTTTTAAGATCCTAAAAACTTGGATCTGTATCTAAAAATAGCAATTCAAATTAACTAAGAAAATCGATAACAAAGACTTAATGGCTAGACTAGCATTCGAATTGTCATCAATCTCAAAATTTGACATCTGTACTCTTCATCTTCTGGAATCTGTTGTGTCATGAAACATGGCAAAGGAACCTGTCTTGGCAGCTAGATTTCTTCAATTACTTAGAGTCGACACTTTAGGAGATCAGTTTAGCATATGGTTTTCAAAGATCCCACGAATCTCTGATGCAGAGTATTTTTCGACCAAGTTGTTGATCCTTTAATGCTATGGAACCTCTTTAAATCCTGTGAAAAATGCCCTGCTCCATCCTTAGCTTTCAAAAATGCTTTTTGTGCTTTCACCAGCTAACTCGCTTTATGATTCGCTGGTTAGCTGGTGAAAGCTCTGTCTTTCACCAACTAACTGGTCGTAAATTAACCCTTTGCGTTGGTGAAATCTTTTCCTTGGCCAAAAGGAACTTTCACCTATAAAACTGTTGTTTTATGAAAAACTCAGCGTGTCCCTGCTTTATCTCCTTGCATATCTGAACTTGTGCCATCGTTGCTATCTGCCTTCCCAGAAACAAACCTTTTCTAAATCATCCTGATTCTGTTCTGTGAATCCACTTGCTGCAAGTGCCTTATCCAAGGAACCAACTGATTTAGCAATTGTTTCAAAGCATGGCTTCCTATCATCATCTGAATCTGAATTTGATTCGTTTAACAGGTCCACCTGCTCAGCAGCAGAGGCAAACCTCTTTTCAAAGAACTTGAATATACAGTCAACATCTTAATCAAAATACATTTATGCATTGCGATGAGAGATAGAAACCATTTGTGGAAAGTCAATCATTGTGACAGCCTCCTCATCATCAATCATAATATTGAACTCATTGAACTCACAGTGAATGAGACTATGTTTTGCCAATTGAACAATTAGGCCAATTATAGTATTAAATATTTGTTTTGGATGTTGCAGCTGCTTATCTTGGACCAGAGGATAACCCGGAATAAGAGACATCAGAACACCATATCGATTACAATCTACTTTTCCAATCGTGTCATCAACCTTTTGATCAAGGAAATGAAGAAACTCAAGGTGCTTTCCATCAAATTTGAGATAAACAGGACTAACTACAGTCTTCACAGTCTTCTTCAATGTATCGACATCGAGCTTCAGAGAACCTGTGTTCTCTTTGGCATATTTATATAAACTAGAAAGGCAAATCGTTGCCCTTAACATGATGATTTGGAAAATGCCCAAATACTTGAGCTTTGCCTCCTCTTGAACCTGCTTCATCTCTACCTCTGCCTCTGCCTCTTCCATGTTAGATCTACTTCTTGCTCTTATCCTCTGGAAATCAGAGTTCCCTTGGAATCCATCTTTTTAAAAATAGTAAGGACGCTATTCGTGCTAACAGTGTCGAACCCCTCATTCGCTTTCTGTGCGATATTTTACGACTGTGCCTGAGCTTTCAATGTGTCTTTCTTTGAATTGGCCTGTTGGTGTTTTGGCTCAGCATTGGGCTTGTGTATTTACTCATGGATATCAATTTACTGAGTGTTGGATGTGACATGACCTTTCTTCCTCTACAAATCTGAAATGCTTGATATTTTAAGTCAAACGGCTTCCTCCCTAGATGTTTTGATCCACTGATAATAAGCTTGGAATCTTGCAACGTGCATCTATTTGGCCTCTGTTCATGGATTTCCTGTATACGTATTCCTCCCTTGCAAAAGAAGAAAAACGCATTTGTCTTTTCCTTGACATCTGTCAAATGCTGAAAAGCCGAGCCATCTTCATTCTTAGGGCACCTTCACATCGATCTATGATTAGAAATTAACGTCTATNGCCTGATACCTAGCAATGGAGCTTCTTAAACACCTGTACAAGCATGATAAAAACTCAATCCCTTG
The DNA here is from genome assembly GCA_032191745.1 of Picea mariana. NCBI lineage: Eukaryota > Viridiplantae > Streptophyta > Pinopsida > Pinales > Pinaceae > Picea > Picea mariana. The sequence continues at coordinate 5,094 of JASDQU010435398.1, forward strand.
GCACCTGTCAACTGCCTGCGTTTGGCTTGTGGCTTGGATTGGATTGAATGAGTGGCATGTGGACTCAGTTTATATGTTGCGTGGCTTGATTCGGAGTTTGACTTGGTGCATTATGGACGCTAGGCTTTGCATTGTATGAATGTGCTTGACAGCCTTAGAATTTGGTATAAAAGATTCTAGACTTGTGATTTAGGTATATGCATTGGAGTTTACCATATCGTTGATACATGATATTAGTATAGACTTAAAACAAGACATATGCACACACCTTTTGACAAGCGTTTATAATTACACATCTAAAAGGCAGAAACTAAGTTGTCTTAAGCGATACTAACCAAGATTTCAGAATGCAGGTCATGGCAGTGTCACAAAGGTATGAAATAATCATAATCAGTCGAGAGCTTAATGGACAATATGAAGGTCAAGACACTGGAAAGAAATTGAGGAAAACGATAATCATTTGAAGAGTGATGATAATACCGCTCAAAATACTAGTGCGTTTTTTATCGCTAACATCTGGCTCTAGATGGGATGGAGACCTCCCTGCGAGGTTTCCAAGAACCTAGTAGTTCCAGTAGCCTTTAGCATTGGGCATGGAGTCATCTGGCCTGTGCAACTGTTCAAACCTGTAGTCTGACTGTAGCTTGCTTGTAACTTGCCTGTAACCTGTCCTATTTATTTATGAAATCAACAACTGAAAAAGATCTCATTTGGTCGTATGGCGAGCTTATTCCTCTGCCTACTGCTATGCTAACTAGTAGAGGCAAATTTATCAAGTAAGATGGAATTTCCAATGCAACCATATCATAAACTGATTTACTATTAAAATCCTTGATCTTGATCCGAACAATAATGGAAGAGATATCATGCAGAAAAGAGGTTTGAACGAATGATAAAAAAAATCTTCTTCTGACAGAAGTTTTTTAACACCTATGTTGCTCATAGAATCCAAATAATCAACAAAAGGGTCATCAAATTCATAAAGCAATACCTCTTTGGACTGTTGATCCAACTGTAAATTGAAAAGGTGTTGAAAACTGCCTTTACTAATCTCATTGTTGAATGCAGGCTGCTAGAGATCTGTTGGAGAAACATATACAATAGATTGTTTCTCTGGACTATTCAGTTCCTTGCCTTCTTCTTGATATCTGCTGTGAACTTCCTATTGCTGCAAATCTTGAAGCTGAGAGATACCCTTAGGATCTATTGTAGATTCAAAGCTGTCATATGATGATATAAAAATATGCTCATCATTTTTTAATCTTTCAAAGGAGGCAATCTGATGTTGATAGCTATTATTAACCATGACGTGCATACATCTCTGATCATCTCTTTGCTCATTATTTCTGCTGCAATTACCCTTTGTCGGCAAAACTGAAAGTTGATGGCTGCCCTTAGCATTTGCTGCAGATCCAGAACTATCACCCATTAACATTGGCAAGCTAAGGAAATCTGAAATCTTCAGGTTCTCTGAAAAGTATAAGTCCATGAAAGCTGCCACTGGATCCTCAAGAAGAATATAAAAATCATGTTGCTCATCTATAGCAGACACTTGTTCAGCCATAACTATTTCTCTAAAAGAAGACGAATAATCTTCTGGTTCTCTTGACATTAACTCGTGATTATAAAAAACTATGGTTTTCTTATCAGAATAATGCTTACAAGAGGATAATAACACAGGATTTCCATCACATGAAAAAGAACCAGCTAAGAACATGTAATCTCTTATGCAGTCCTCATTCTTCATAGGCTCTTCTAGATTTACAAATTGATCATAAACTTCACAAGCATACCTATCTCTGGAGGACTCAGCAAACACTGAAAAATCCTGACCTAAATCTGAAATAAACCCATATGCTCGTTGTTGTTCCAAAACTGTTTCAAGCTCATAACTCTCGTGCTCAGAATTTGAAGTATACTGACATTCTGCTTGCTCATGCACTTGCAAATTTTCAAAGAAATCTTGATCTCGGATCCTTCAGGAAAGATGAATGTTTTCCTCGACTTCTCGAGCATCTTCAAACAATTGGGTCAGGGATGAAGACTCTTGTTCTAGTAGAAGAAGGACAAGATCTAAATGAAGACCCATGACATAATATATCATGGCAACTATCTCTGTAGGCCTGACCTCCAAAGGCATGTGATGATAAAAACGATAGAACCTTCTATTGAAAACAGGTAGGGCTTCATCCTGCTCTTGTTTCAAAGCATAGAAATCAGCGAGGTAGGAATCTAAAGATTTGTACTTGCCCCAATACTTCAAAAAAACATTAGAGAATTCGGTCCAAGAGCCAATTGAATCATCTCTGAGACTTTTAAACCATGCAGCAACATCTTTGATCAGAGACTTTGAGAAAATCTCATGATCCCATCTTCATGAGCAAGCTGAAAACGATCAACGAAATCCAAAAAGGATTCCACGTGTCTCTCAGTTGAAGCTTGATTCTCTCCAGAAAACCAAGGGAGATATTCATAACCATCATCAGGATAAGGATGAAGAAGAAGGGGCATCTTTAAAGGCTTGAACATCTTCATCCAGATCTTAACTTGAAAAGCTGTGGGGTGATCATGAGAGTTAACGAGTTCATGACAAGGTTCATAAATTATGACAAGAGGGGCTGAGATCTGGACAAGGTCTGAAACAATTTCTATCTTTTCAAGGTCACATGGCTTATCAAATTCTGAAGGAAAATAAATACAATGGTCATCTTTGTGAATGGGCTGAGGTAAAACCACCGAATCTACATATACAATGCAGGGCTGCAGGATTTCCTCTTCTAAAGACGAATATATACAAGAAGGATGATGATTTTCTAAATATACAAAACAGAAAATAATTCTCTTTACACGCGAAGGGAAAAGATAGAAAGAGGTAATAAAGAACAACAACAGTTCATGAAGCAAACCAATGAACTGATACCTGGATTTTGATTTGAGCTTCTTCATCTTTTATCAACAGGATCCTCCCCAGTGGAGTCTTTGAACGTGGAGTCGCCAGATAGATGCTTACAACCAATATAATGCTCATCCTTTGTCTATCATCAAAAGCTAAAACTATGTCATCTCCCAGGGAAGCTTGCTTCATTCTCCGTCCCCGACAACGTCGCCAATTTGTTAGCCCTCCAAGAAACTCTTTGGGGTTGTAAACCAAAGATGCTTGGTAACTTATAAAATGAATGGATTTATGCTTAAGTAATGAATGGATCAATGGGATAACTAAAATAAAACAATGTATCTAGACTACTAACAATAATCAAATAAGCCAGTGCTCTCAAGAACTGATAATCAAATAAATAGCTAAAAAATGGGTGAAGAAACCAATGTTTATAAACCGGATACTAAATGACGGGTTTAATAAACAATGAAAGCAACTAACATTCAAATTGTGAACTGAATGATGAGATGACAGTCATATGACAGTTAAGACAACTTGAATGATAGTATAGAAGAAGAGAGGAATCTGACATCAATAAAGAGAGAACACTGTCATCTGTATTATCATGAAAGTCTATTACAAAGAATGTAATTTTTGTATCCAGAATCGAACCACCGTCTCTTAGAAAAGATAGGCATTTATAACCTTTTACAATCAGTTTTTATTATCCTAAAAACTTGGATCTATATCTAAAAATAGCAATTCAAATTAACTAAGCAAATCGATAATAAAGACTTAATGGCTAGACTAGCATTCGAATTGTCTTCAATCTCAAAATTTGACATCTGTACTCTTCAGCTTCTAGAATCTGTTGTGTCATGAAACATGGAAAAGGCACCTATCTTGGCAGCTGGATTTCTTCAATTACTTAGAGTCGACACTTTAGGAGATCAGTTTAGAATATGGTTTTCAAAACTCCCAGGAATCTCTGATGCAGAGTATTTCTCGACCAAGTTGTTGATCCTTTAATGCTCTGGAACCTCTTTAAATCCTGTGAAAAATGCCCTGCTCCATCCTTAGCTTTCAAAAATGCTTTTTGTGCTTTCACCAGCTAACTCGCTTTATGATTCGTTGGTTAGCTAGTGAAAGCTCTGTCTTTCACCAACTAACTGGTTGTAAATTAACCCTTTGCACTGGTGAAAGCTCTGCCTTGGCCAAAAGGAAATTTCACCTCTAAAACTGTTGTTTTATGAAAAACTCAGCGTGTCCCTGCTTTATCTCCTTGCATATCTGAACTTGTGCCATCGTTACTATCTACCTTCCCAAAAACAAACCTTTTCTAAATCATCCTGATTCTGTTCTATGAATCCACTTATTGCAAGTGCCTTATCCAAGGAACCAACTGATTTAGCAATTGTTTCAAAGCATGGCTTCCTATCATCATCATCATCTGAATTTGATTTGTCTAACAGGTCCACCCGCTCAGCAACAGAGGCAAACCTCTTTTCAAAGAACTTGAATATACAGTCAACATCTCGACCAAAATACATTTGTGCATTGCGATGAGAGACATAAACCATTTGTGGAAAGTCAATCATTGTAACAACTTCCTCATCATCAATCATAATATTGAACTCATTGAACTCACAGTGAATGAGACTATGTTCTGCCAATTGAACAATTAGGCCAATTATAGTATTAAATATTTGTTTTGGATGTTGCAGCTGTTTATCTTGGACCAGAGGATAACGCAGAATAAGAGACATTAGAACACCATATCGATTACAGTCTACTTTTCCAATCGTTTCATCAACCTTTTGATCAAGGAAATGAAGAAACTCAAGGTGCTTTCCATCAAATTTGAGATAAACAGGACTAACTACAGTCTTCACGGTCTGCTCCAATGTATCGACGTCGGGCTTCAGAGGTCCTGCGTTTTCTTTGGCATATTTATATAAACTAGAAAGGAAAGTTATTGCCCTTAACACGACGATTTGGAAAATGCCCAAATACTTGAGCTTTGCCTCCTCTTGAACCTGCTTCATCTCTACCTCTACCTCTACCTCTTCCACGTTAGATCTACTTCCTACTCTTATCCCCTAGAAATCAGATTTCCCTTGGAATCCATCTTTTTAAAAACAGCAAGGACGTTATTCGTGCTAACAGTGTCGAACCCCTCATTTGCTTTCTGTGCGATATTTTTCGATTGTGCCTGAGATTTCAATGTGTCTTTCTTTGACTTGGCCTGCTGGTGTTTTGGCTCAGCACTGGGATTTGTGTATTTACTCATGGCTATCAATTTACTAAGTGTTGGATGTGACAGGACCTTTCTTCCTCTACAAATATGAAACACTTGATATTTTAAGTCAAACAGCTTCCTCCCTAGATGTTTGGATCTACTGATAATAATCTTGGAATCTTGCAACGTGCATCTATTTGGCCTCTCTTCGTGGATTTCCTGTATACGTATTCCTCCCCTGCAAAAGAAGAAAAACACATTTGTCTTTTCCTTGACATCTGTCAAATGCTGAAAAGCTGAGCCATATTCATTCTTAGGGCACCTGCACATCGATCTATGATTAGAAATTAATGCCTGTTGATTCTCATGGCATCTGCACATCGAGTTGTTCGTGGATTTTTCTCGTGGCCTGATACCTAGCAATGGAGCTTCTTAAACACCTGTACAAGCATGATAAAAACTCAATCCCTTGGCACCTATCAGTTTCCTGCGTTTGGCTTGTGGCTCGGATTGGATTTAATGAGTGGCATGTGGACTCGGTTTATATGTTGCGTGGCTTGATTCGGAGTTTGACTTGTTACATTGTGGATGCTAGGCTTTTCATTGTATGAATGCGCTTGACAGACTTAGAATTTGGTATAAAAGATTCTAGACTTGTGATTTAGGTATATGCATTGGAGTTTACCATATCGTTGATACAGGATATTAGTATAGACTTAAGACAAGACATATGCACACACCTTTTGACAAGCGTTTATAATTACACATCTAAAAGGCAGAAACTAAGTTGTCTTAAGCGATACTAACCAATATTTTGGAATGCAAGTCATGGTAGTGTCACAAAGGTCTGAAATAATCATAATCGGTCAGGAGCTTGTTGGACAATATGAAGGTCAAGACAATGGAAAGAAATTGAGGAAAACGATAATCATTTGAAGAGTGATGATAATACCACTCAAAATACTAGTGCGTTTTTTATCGCTAACAGAAGCATAAGGGGTCTAGGGAGGAATTTTTACGAGGGGAAACGAACAAAATCAAACCTCATGTGTTTTGTGGGGAGCACAAGAAGGATGAAGATGCAGAGACATGGTTGTTGGGCATGAGAAAGTATTTTAAATTGCATAATTATTCTTCTCATGCAGAAAGAACAATTTCCATCTATCAACTCAAAGGAAAGGCATCCATGTGGTGGGATTAGATGGTGCAGTTGCAACACATTGAAGAGAAAAATGTTACTTGGAGGGAATTCAAGAATTATTTTGAAAATAAATACTTGACTAAGAGGTACTATGACAAGAAAATGAAAGAGTTATTTGAACTCAAGCTTGGGAGTATGACAATAGATAAATATGAAAGAAGATTTTAGAATTGTTGAAGTATGTCTCTTTCATCAAGGATGAGATAGTCAAGATTCAGAGGTATTTGAGTGGTTTTCCACCATTCATCAGTGAAAAAATAAAATATGATGATCCCAAAACATTGGAGGAGACCATAAGTTGTGCTAAGTGCCTATATGATTAGCAAAAAGCAAGGCCAACTTTCCAAAAATCTTGGGAAGACAAGAAAAAATTCAAGATGGATCAAAGGAAGAAGGGAATTAATCCACCATTCTTCATAAATAATCCTTAGGGACAACCAACTTCTAGAGAACCCAGAAAGATTGAGACAAGTGTTCAAAGGAAAAGGCAACCACCTATTCAATGTTGGGGTTGTAATGGAGATCATACGTTTAGAGATTGTCCTCACAAAAGTGAAAAAGTGAGAGTTGTTCACAATGTTTAGCAAGATGAAACAGGGGGGACATGGATGTAAATGTACCAAGGATCTATGCAGCCCTGGACAACAAGCAAGTAGAGTATCAATCACATATGATTGAAGTGGAAGGCATGATGAACAACCGAACCATTACTATTTTAATTTATTCAAGAGTTATTCATAGATATATAGATCCTAAGATGGTGGAAAGTCTGCATTTGCCAAGAAGCAAGCATGGAAAATATTGGTTGGTGTAGCTAGATACTGGAGCCAAAAGAAAAGTCAATGAGATGGTTAAGTCATGTCTTATGGACATGAATGGAATGAGCACAAGGGAAGACTTGAACATATTGCCTTTAGGTTCTTATGATTGCCTAATTGGTATGGATTGGTTAGACAAACACCATGCCATATTAGACTATCATAACAAGTCATTCACTTGCCTAGATGATGAAGGAAATCAAAGAACATTCCAAGGAATTCCTAGGGCAGTGACTATCAGATAAATTTCAGCAATGCAATTGAAAAAGTGTTGTAGGAAAGGTTGTCAAATATTTTCTACCCATATGGAGGAAGCATCTAAGGATAAGGTGCCAAATCTGGAGGACCATACAGTCCTGGAAGGCTTTGAAGATGTGTTCAAGGAGGTACTAGGACTACCCCCAAAGAGAGATATTGATTTCTCTATAAATTTAATTCCTGGAGCAGCTCTAGTGTTAAATATTTGCAGCCCATATGGAGGAAGCATCTAAGGATAAGGTGCCAAAATATGGAGGACCATGCAGTCCTGGAAGGCTTTGAAGATGTGTTCAAGGAGGTACTAAGACTATCCCCAAAGAGATATATTTATTTCTCTATAAATTTAATGCCTGGAACAACTTCAGTGTCAAAGACTCCTTATAGAATGAGTACACCAGAGTTGAAGGAGTTGCAAATGCAGCTTGAAGAACTTTTGAAGAAGGGGTATATACGCCCAAGTGTGTCACCTTGGGGTGCCCCAGTATTGTTTTTGAAGAAGAAAGATGGGACATTGATATTTTGCATCAACTTCAGACAGTTGAATAAAGTGACTATAAAGAACAAGTATCCCTTACCAAGGATTGATGATCTCTTTGATCAATTGAAGGATGCAAAGATATTTTCAAAGATAGATCTCA
>JASDQU010435398.1:26242-47375 GCA_032191745.1 Picea mariana
TATATATATATATATATATATATATATATATATATATATATATATATATATATCACTTTTATTTATGTAATTTTACTAATTTATTTAAAAAAAATTAATTTAAATTAATTTTATTGATCATCAAATCAAGTACATCCATTCCAAATTCCAAAAGCCAAATCTATTTGTATTTATCCAAATAAAGTAAATCCATTCCACAAATATTAATTCTTGTTAATAATTTAAAAGTGGCAATCATATGGTCTTATAGTAATTTCTTAATATGATTAGGTAAATGCAATGAAGTTATGAACAATGAATCATATTCATTGATTTGAGAAGACCACTAAAAATATGCTAGCATCTTTTATTGCTAACTATCAAATTAAGTTTTTAGATTAAAAGATCATTAATTGTGCACATTGTCAATAGGTGTAAACCCATATAACTTAATTAAATTAAAGTTAAACATCACTTTTAAAATTTCCCATTTGTTAAAAGTCTGATATACATAGATCAGTGAAAAAAAAACTTCTAACAAGTTTAAGACCAGAACACAGCTCAGCCAACTTCGCATATGTAAAGAAATATTACCATCACCACTGTCACCCAAATTTACCAACACCATACCTCATACCTCTCACCCCCTCTTTGGCAGTCGAACTCCTCACTGTAATTGCTCTACCTCGTTCATTAAGAAGCTCAATGTATGAAACCAGACGAGAGAAATGAGAAATCAACACTATTTCATGCATTCCAGTTCAGTCTAGTCAGGTGTTCCAGTCCTGACTATTTTGGGAGATTGTGATTTTCATTCGAGATCAAACTTCATCGATACATTAATCCATTGTAATAAGGCTAGAAGAATAGATGTCTCTGGTATACTAGTATAAGTAATCCTCATTATATTATAATTAAATCTAAAAAAGCATGCACTGCAAAAACACATCTTACAACATTATGTGTATACACAGTGCTCAGTCTGTTTGTGAATAAAGGCAAAGAAGACCATTGAACAAGCTGCTTTTTTTTTTTTGGGGGGAGAAAAGTTATAAATGTGAGAAGATAGTGTATCATCTCAGTATGTCAACAGCTCTTAATTATCTAGTTGTGAATGTGGAATATTGAAAAATTTTCTTTTGAGAAAAGTTATAAATGTGAGAAGATAGTGTATCATCTCAGTATGTCAACAGCTCTTAATTATCTAGTTGTGAATGTGGTGTGGAATATTGAAAAAAATGTAAATGTTATTTGCTTTTCTGTAGGTAGGCTGGGCTTGGTTTGTCTTGTCTATTATTTTGTTTTGTGATTTTTACAAGAACAAATATCTTCAAGTTATAATCACTTAGGTTGTATGTTGTATGGAAGATTTGTATATCAACAACTTTTAATTATGTGATTGTAAATGTGAAATATTCAAAGAAATGCAAATGCAATTCTTTTTTTTTTACATAGATTTATTAACTTGTCTATTATTTCATTCTACAATTTCTAAAAAAAATACCTCCAAATTATATTAACCACTTTTAATTAATTATGTGGTTAAAAATGTAAAATATTATGTGGTTAAAAATGTAAAATATTGAAAAAAATACTCATCCCACTTGCCTTTTTATACATAGGCTTGGCTTGTCTATTATTTTGTTCTGCTATTTTTACAAGAAAAAATACCTTCAAATTTATAATCAAGTAGCTGCTTTGAAAACTTGTATCTTCACAGCTTTTAATTATGTGGTTGTGAATGTGGAATATTCCAAGAAATGGAAATGCCACTTTCCTTTCTGTAGACAGGTTTGGCCGGTATATTATTTTTTTCTGCAATATATACTTTCAAGTTATAATCAGGTAGCTGCTGAGAAGATTTGTAAAAACAAAAATGTTTTTGTCAATTTTTTTCTTCATATTTAATAATTTTGAAAACAGTAAAAATATTACAAAAATATCAGCAAAATTTAAAAAATAATTAAATAAAACTAAACTTTTTCTCTAAAAACAAAAATGTTTTTGTCAATTTTTTTCAACATATTTAATAATTTTGAAAACGGTAAAGACATAAAAAAATATGAGCAAAATTTAAAGAATAATTAGATAAAACTAAACTACGGTAAAGACATCACAAAAATATGAGCAAAATTTAAAGAATAATTAGATAAAACTAAACTTTACATTAATTAATGAGTATAATTATATTATTTATAAAAAATTCTACTTACAAAAATTAAAACTATAATCTGGCTTCATTCACAAACATGTTGCAGAAACCACTTTATAAAAAAATCTAGGGGATCCTAAAGTTTATATTCTTCTCGTTGTCCTCGTCTTTTCTTTATTCTGCCGCCCGGAGATGTACTAATCGCTTGGGAAGCCAAACTCTTTTTTGTTTTTTAGTATTTTTTTTAATTTGTTAGAAGGCCGTGTATATATTATAACGGTTTAAAAGTAAATTTTATAATTTTATGATGTTTTTAAAATATATTATATTTTATTAAAAAAGTAGAAAAATATATATTATGGTGATTTTGGAAAGCTTTTTTTAATGTTCGAATCATTTATTTTTTTAAAGTTAGATAAATCAATTTGGTCTTAATAAACGTTAATCATCATCATCATCATCATCAAATTGAATATATTTTATTTATTTTTAAATATTATATAATAATAATAGTAATTTATTTTTAAAATCACACTTAAGTTAAACAACAAATTAGTTTATGAGACTCCTTTATCTTTATTTGTGAGACAAAAGATTCCATATAAACAAACATTTAACTTAAAAAAAACTTAAAAAAACACATATTCTTATAGATTAAGTCTAACTCAAATTATATATTAAAAAATTATTATAATTAAATATATATGATTTAAAATTTATTTATTAAATATTTAAAATTAAGAAAACACTTGCCCTCCTAAAACTCCATATAATTAAATAGTAAATATGACAAACAATTTTCATAAATATTTCCATAGTGTTTTCATAAATTGAAAATAAAATTATCCTTTTTTTTCTATACACTCGGATTATGATGTCTTATCCGAACGAACTTATTAATTTGACCATGAATTCTAAGTTTAATAACATTTAAAACACAATACAACTTGAATTCATCCGGACTTTAGTTCGTCCATTCCCTTGTGTATCTTGGCAATGTGTAAAACAATCCTTTCATTATCAAACAATTAATATCAAAGCTTACAAGAGTGATCTTACATGTTGACATTCACAACTTGTGTATAGAGGACATTTCACTCATTATCAAATAAATAATTAATATCAAGCTTGCCACTTATTATAAAACAATTAATGTCAAATTTGTCATTTATTATCAAACAATTATTGTTGGAAAAAATGGATTAATTAAATGATAAAAATAGAATAGAATATGAGAGAAGGCTAAGGAATGGAAAATGAAGGGTCATGGTTGTTGGTTTTCCCTTTACCCCCAACTCTCCCTAATTCTTCCATTGTTTTCACTCTCAAAGATATTTTTATCATCCAAGAGAGGACGATACATAGAGAGACAATAGTTGCATTGTATGAGAGATTGCCAAAATGAATACATTGAGTGACCATTCGAAGTTGGTTTTCCCATTTGGAGCATTTATGTTTTGTTTCCATTTGTTGACTTGCTAGACTTATGAATCCATGAGAGAAGTATGAGGGTAGGGTGTGTTCCTATGGGGGATGCAAGTCTTTGAATAAAAATCTTGCATAGTTGGACAATGATAAGAGGGCCCTAGTGTTTGGGAAGCCCTTTGTAGTTTAAGAGACGTTAAGGCCTGAGAGAATCACCTGTCTTAGATGGAAAACTTGTTGGACATGGAATTCTCCATCCAAGTTCCTTATGAAATGGCGTATCTGGTTTAATTATAGATTTCCAAGCTCTTGAAGGTCTAGTAGAACCTTAGAAAAGACCTAGGAGGAACCTTGAAGTGGTTAAGCCTTAATTCGAATTAACATCATGAAGAAACCCACTGTTTTAAGTTAGAAGGATTCGTAGTTGTTGGATCGGCTTTGCTGGAAGGTCATGACCATTGGTTAGAGGGTGTGATCATTGGAATGGTCTAATAGGAGGTTGTTTTGGGACTTCTACGAGGAGAGATATGAGTCAACGACAATTGTTGATCTATCATAGAATGTATCAATGGATTATAGACCATCGATACGAGTTGAGATTCTGTCAGAGGCCTAGATGGAAAAATGTGAATGAGTCTAATGGCTGGGAAATTCGAGAGATATCGATTTGGTGGAGATGCCTAGTAGGATCTCATCCATTGGATTTTGTGTGAATCGCTCTGAGGAGGAGGCTTCAAGAACCTTATCTGACGAACGACTGTAAACCCCAAGGTGTACGGTATCCGCTAGGTGAAATGAACGTGGATCATTCAATTCATCAGACTTTGTGTGGCCAGAGTGAGCCAATCAGAGTGGTTTGTGGCACCATAGTGGAGATGCTTCGATGGGAGAAAATCCAAGAACGAAGATAGATCATCGATCGATGTGTGGTCGAGATTTGATCTCAACTGTATATTATGTGGGTCCCATTCATTAGTGAAAAGAATATGCATTTAAGTGGAGCATAAACTTAGAGTAAGTAGAAGCATCAATGCAATCAGATCCATTGAACCCTAATACTGAGAACGATTCATCGAAGTAATTTCATCGAGGAGGATGTCATCCCTGGCAATTGAGCATTCCAATGGGAATGAGTCCGAATAACAACAGATCATTGATCCGATGGTGAGGATTAATCTTGACCCTCAAAATGGGGGCATTAGGCACCTGGTAACTTTAGAGAACTCTAGAAAGGATATTATCTTAGTAAGAGTTAATATCACTTATGGTGTGATCAGATAACTCTTCACTTAAACAATTGATGAATTAGATAGAATGTCTTGAGGAGAGAAAAGGAAAGTCGACATCCCACTAACCTAAGTGATCATTAGGTTGTCAGGTGTGTTACAAAAATACACATCCCAACAACACTCTATTTTGGACCATTAGGTGATTTTAGAGATGGGAAATCAATGGTTCCCATTCTTGATATATTGCAATCAAATAAGGTGTCGCTAAATTATTTTTCTCAGAGCTATTGGTGTATTTCTCTCTATTGTGTTGGAATTATGACAACAGGCTACGGTAAAAACCAAATTTACTTATAGTAAATATATGGATGTAATGGTGGTGGTTCGCATAATGAAGATAGTTCTTGAACCGATGTAATGGAGGCAATTCTTGAACTGATGTATTGATGTAACCTACTATATATCTATGAATCCCCTGAGAGACATTTTTAACTTTTATTCCTGTTGAATATTAAGATACTGATACCTTTCCTAAGTCTCATGGTTTTATCAAGTAAATCTTCGAGTATTATGAATGTGTTTGTTGTTGTATTATTTCTCATTATTTTCTCCAGATTAATTTAATGTTGCACTTTATATATTCCTCTTTTCAACCAACATATTTCAAGTTTCCATCTCACTCCGTAAGATAAATTTCCTTCACTAATTGTGTTTAAACTCACCCACAAGTCACTCACTCCCTCTGGGCCACCAATTTTGATTTGTTGGTTGGTGGTTTATTCATCTCCTTGGTATGTACGGTCGATTATTGGTCAGAAGAGGACAATTGATGCAGGAGGATAAATATTGTGGCTATCTTGCATCCCTTGAATGAACTCCAATTGCCACACATGTATATTAGGGAATTTGGAAAGATGCATAAATCAATCTAGGTAGACTTGGTTAATGGGCGTCACTTTACATGCCATATGGTAGTGTGCTATGAGAGATTGTGGGTGGAGAGTATTACAGATTCAACTGTATGATAACACATACAAAACAAAAGAAGATCAATTCAAATGAGAGTTATGGATTTGTGAACTTCTCAATTACAATTGTTCCCCTAAACATGCTTATTTATACATGGTTTTTTGTCCAGGAGGAGCTAGAGAAATATTGAGAATCATCTACACAACGAAGGTTCTAGAAATGGTCTATCTAGAACATTTCAATAGTTTCTACATACTTTATTTATTACGTGGGGTAAAATCCGATTACAGGGAATAATTAGTGTTTTCCAACAATCCCCTTAATTACGAATGTTGAATGCTAACCATTATGACTTTGACAATCAACAATGGCTCTACGGGGTTACAAAATTCATAATATGTTGGCCTGGTAATCTAGCTAGGCTTACAACACTTGAGATCAACCCCAAAACTTGTTTTACATCCTATGCTGGTGCAACTCGTCCTATGATCTACATGATTTCTTTTTTATTTTGCTCCAAACTTTACATTTTGCATACCTTTTCTTCTTCTTCAGCTTCAACATTACTTTGGTCCTCTTCTTCAATATTTTTTCATATTCTACATATGCTTGTACTTCGACTACTTCTAATTGAACACTTATGTCAAACTTTGTAAGATCAAGAACTTCTTATTTTTCTTTCATTTCATCTTCCAATACCGCAACAACTTCAACACCTTCAATGGTTGTCTTCATTGTTTCTTCTCTTGCTGCAATTATGGTATATTTTCCAGACTCACTTTCATAATTGGGCTTTGCAAGCCATTCCTCAAGAAATGTTCTTTCATCATAAAATTAAACATTCACTATATCCGCATCCATGTCTTCAATAGCATTTATTGCTAAATTCTTCTTACATTTTGGCATTGTTGTGAAGGCAGTTTCACTTTCACCTTTACCTTTAATTTCATCATTCAAATGTGTATCTACATAGTGGACTTTACTTTTATCCTTCGCATCTCATACAAATTTACCTTTCTCTTTCACAAATTCTTCAACGTATTTATTTGTAATGTTTAGGACAATTGCAGTCTCTATGTCTTGTTTATCTTTTTCTACTTAAGCAGGCTCTTCAACAACTTCTCCAATTATTTATGCAATGTCAAATTACTCTACTTCTTTTTTTACAACAGTCACTCCATTAACAACTACAAATATATGTGTCTTAGTGATCCAGGAGGATCTAGGTGGCCACCCACCTATTCCAACTGGCTCAAAACAATTTTTTGGCAACTTACGTTTTTTAGCTTTTTTTCGGGTCCTAAATTTCTGGGGCCATTTTGAGGGCCTAAGCAAAAAGTTTCATGATGGAGCACTTAAATAATAGCAAAAGGCTCTTATTGAGGCCCCTAAATGAATCTCCTCTTCAATACCTTTCCAATGAACTATCATGCACTAAAAAAAAATATCGTATGCAAAAGTTACTACCCCGGGAAGTTGATGTACTAATTTACCCCAACGGGGCCCACATGACTTTTGGCACCTCATTTCCTAGGATTAGGTTTTTGGATGTCTAGGGTTTTGGAATTCATGTTTATTGTAAAAATTCATTCAGAGCCTCATTTGTACTCATCTTCTTGCGAATGAGTGTAGCCGTCACATCTCTTCTTAGAGATAAACTACCACCATTCTGAAAAGCTTGTTTTCAGTTTGCATTTTACAGTTTCAACATATTTCTTATTTAATAGAAGTCAAGTTTTATTGTGTCTCTATTATTATTCACTGTTTATCTATGTTAATATTATAAATATGTGTTTTCATTTTGTTCCACTCATAAATCCTTATAAGTGGTGTCAGAGCAGTTTGTTCCTTATCATTTTTTAGTGTATGTCCCCAACGCGGCAGGGTATAGAGAGTTGGGTATCGAGCTTGTTTCTTTTGAGTAAAATTTCTCTTGCATGCGCAATAAATCATCCATGGTGGGAGAAAATAAATACGATGGGACAAGAGATCCTTTCAAAATGTTGCTCGAGGAATCCCTCGGGTGATAGAGGAACGAGATGATGGAAAAATTTACACAAATCCTTCGATAGATGCCGACAAGCAATGCATACAACTCAAGCAGAGACATCATTCCCTTCAAGGTATAGGTCAATTTTTATATTCCTATATTTGAAGGTCAAATAGATGCATGTGCCGTAGATAAATGGTTAGACCTTCTAGAAGGGTATTTTTCTTCCCACAACTTTTCAGATAGAGAAAATATTACATTTATGATCCTCAAGGCCATCCCCCATGTCAAAGATTGGTGGGATATTTTTTGTGAGAAAAAGTAAATAGAGGGATGGTGGATCCACATTATTTGTAGTTTCACCCACTTGGGGTTCCTTTAGGGATTCTATTTAAGGAACAATACTACCCTGTTGGAAGTTATGATAAATTGTATACAAGATGAACCACGCTACGGTAGGAAAGAGACCAAACAGTTCCATAATTCATCAATGTCTTCCATACCTTGCACACCAAGTTGGGTATCAAATATTCTAAGCAACATATGGTGCTCAAGTACCAAATCGGTCTACATAGATAAATCCAAATAAAAATGGATTTTTTGGACATCTTGTCCTTGGGCGCGACCTATAGATATGTCATCAAAATTGAGCAGAAGTTGAAACAAAAGACATGACAGTTTGGGTCTGGGAATCCCTCAAAGAAGAAGTAGGAAAAGGGTAACCCCAACCTGTAGAACAAAGGATAGAAAAAAGATGGGAAACCTGAGGACAACCATTCCAAGCTGTAAACAAAGAAGGACAATGGAAAGAGGAAGAAAGATACTGGGAAGTGGTGTGAATTCCGTAAGAGCCCCTAGCATAACATTGTTGATTTTGATTTCCGCTCAAAGTAGTCATTGGTGGCTAAGGTGAAAGCCTATGAATCAGAGGTGGGTTTCGACTATGATTAAAAACCAAAAAAGGAGAGATAGATCATTGATGTGGAACCCAATGCCATTGTTGCTACCACCAAGATCCAACCTAATGAACCTAATGAGCTAGAGGAAGGTGAGTGCCTCTTTCATTCAAAGATGTGGGTGAAAGGCACTCCTATACACTTCATCATTGATAGTGGTAGAAAAAATAACCTCATCTCAGAAGAGGTCATCAAGTGGCTATCCTTACATGAAATGCCACACCCGCAACCCTACACCATCAGATGGCTTCGCCAAGGAAGCAATCTTCACATCAACCAACAATATCGCCTGTCGTATGACATCAAGCCATTCAATGATGAGGTATTGTGTGATGTTTCTCCTCTTGAAGTTTTTGATGTTATTTTGGGCTAACCTTATTTATGGAAACATCATGTTGTATATGAGTATTGGCCTCACAGTGTTATTATTAATTTGAACATGAAATTGTACAAGATACCCGAGGTAGTCCCACCTAGTTCTATTTCCTTGATATCTTCCAAGCAATGTAGGAAGGTCATTTATTAGACCAAAAAGTTTGTTTTCTTCATGATTCTATCTCAGAGTGAGTGAAAGGTTGTATCCACATCCATGGCCTCCGTGACTGACCTCTCCACGCAACATAATCAAGTGGATAAGGTCGTGGAAGAATACAAATAAATATTCTCATCACCTACTAGGGTATCTCTGCACTGTCAGGTCAATCATCCCATCGATCTAACCCTCGACACACCACTACCCAATGGGCCATTCTATTGTCACTCTCTATTATAAAATGAGGAGATCAAGTGTAAGATCCAAGAACTGCTCTACAAGGGGCACATTTGACCCAAATCATCACCTTTTGGAAGCCCAATCATGTTGGTGCAGAAGAAAGACGAGATCTGACGACTCTGCATTTATTACCAAGCCCTAAATAAAATCACATTCAGGAACTGGTACTTGATTCCTTGAATCGACAATCTCCTTGATCAAATAAAGGGGGCCAAATACTTCAGTAAGATTCTTCTAAAGTTTGGCTACCATTAGGTCCCAATATAGAAGACAGATGTATGGAAGGCTTCCTTCATGTCAAAAGAAGGTCTTTTTGAATGGTTGGTCATGTCGTTTGGTTTGAAAAATACCCCAACAAATTTGATGAGGATGATGGATGATATCTTCCGGCCTTTCATTAATTCCTTTGTAGTGGTGTATTTGGAAGGCATATTCATCTACATCAAGACTTGTGCGGAACACTTGTAGCATATTCAATAGGTTCTCCATACTCTACGGTAGCACAAGCTATATGCCAACTTGGAAAAATGCTCCTTTGTCATGGACAAGGTCCAATACCTAGCATACATTGTTGATGCATATGGTGTGCATGTGGATCCAACCAAGATCCAAGTCATCAGTGACTAGCCAACCCCAACCACGCTCATTGAGATTCAGAGCTTCTTAGGCATTTCCAATTTCTATCGTAGGTTCATGTTGGGATTCTCCCATATTGCATGGGCCCTTAGAAAAGTAACCAAGGGTGGTGGTAAGGAAAATTTTGTGTGGGGCTTGTCCCAAAAACAAGCGTTCGATGATCTGAGGAAACACTTGTTCTCAGCCCCAATGATTTCATTACCTAACCCACAACAACCCTTTGAGATCGAGACAGATGCTTCATATTATGTTGTGGGCATAATCTTTACTCAACACAACCACCTCGTGGCCTATCATAGTGAGATACTTTCAGATGTGGTCCATAAGTACCCCACTTACAAAAAATAAATGTAATCCATTGTGCAAGCCTGTCACTAGTGGAGGTATTAAATTCTAGAGAAGTAGACAATCATCCACACTGATCATAATCCGTTGTAGTTCATGCAGACACAAGAAAAATTCCAGACTGACCGCCATCATAAGTGGTCCACATATTTACAATACTTCCACCTCAACATCAAGTATAAAATAGGAAGTACCAACCGAGTCATTGATTTCCTTAGCCGACCTCCAGTCGTGACACTCACCATGATGCTAGACTCTTGCATCCATGAGACCTCCTCATGGCCCCACCTCTATGAGACAGATCTTGACTTCGCCATCACCTACCATATGTTGGGCGCAGACAAAACTGTCACTAATTTCCATCTTCAGGATTGGTTTTTGTGCCATTTGGGCCATCTTTATGTTCCATAAAGCGACCAAGTGAAGATGATTCGAGAAGCCCAATATAGTTGGGTGGTAGGACACTTCAGCATGGAAAAGATAGTGGCAGTGCTGCAGTGACATTTATACTGGCTGGAACTTTGACAGGATGTCAACAAGAATATATGGTCCTGCACTGCCTACACTATTTCCAAACATGCCACTAAGAATCAAATCTTGTACACTCCTCTACCTACTCTTGATAGGCCCTGGGAATCCATATCAATGAACTACATGTTGGGCCTTCCATCCACCAAGCGGAGAAATGACTATATTTTTGTGGTTTTGAATTGCTTTTCAAAGATGGCGATTATGGCCGCCTACAAGAAGAGCATCATAGTGAAGGCCACTGTCAAGATCTTCTTTGAACGAGTGTGGGTACAATTTTGGATCCCACAAACCATTATATTATATTGGGATAACCAGTTCCTTAGCATATTCTGGTTGAGCCTCTGGTCATTGCTAGACACCAAGCTCACCAAATCCACTGCCTTCCACCCCCAGATAGAGGGCCAAACTGAGGTCATCAACCAGATGATCGTGCACATCTTGCGCATGTACAATTCCAAGAACCCCCACACATGGGATGAGAGTCTTCCCTATCTTAAACACAACTACAACAGATCCATGCATAGCTCAATCAACCATAGCCCCTTTCGAGTGGGGTTGGGATTTCAACCATTGGGTCCCATGGATGTTGCACTACCCCTTGTGGCCACCTAAGAAGAATCGTCACATGCTCCAACAGAAGCTGACAAAGCCACCTGATTCATTGAGAAATTCCAACATGTCCACCAAAAAGTTCAAGATATTTTACAGAAGTCCAATGTCAAGTATAAGAAACACCATGATCAACACCAGGTACCACACCAGTTTCAAGTGGGAGACAAAGTTTGGTTGCACTTACAGAAAGAACGCCTTACAGGGCCTCATCCGAAGCTTTGTCCACTCCATTATGGACCTTACACCATCACCAAGGTTGTGGGTGACAATGATTTTGAGCTCAACATTCCTCCCTTCCTTGGCTTGCACCTAGTGTTCAATGTGGACCTCCTTCGACCTTATTTTCCACCATTATTGGACACCTCAGAGATAACAGAAAAATTGAAACCAACAGAGCTCAACCCTGACTACATGGAACAATAATCCACTAATCATATCGTGGACACACAGGTCGAGGGAAATTTCCAGCAGAGGATCCAACTTTATCGGGTTGTCAAAGCAGGGCAGCTCCTACACCAAGGCAAGTGTCTCACCCTGGGCCAAATTCAACAAAAAATTCCTCATCTGATGGGGGAACTCAATACAATGGAGACCATTTATTCTTAAAGGGGGAGGATTGATCCAGGAGGATCTCAGTAGCTACCCACCTATTCCAACTGGCTCAAAACAATTTTTTGGCAACTTACTATTTTTAGTAGTTTTTCAGGTCCTAAACTTATGGGGCCATTTTGAGGTCCTAAATGGAGTTTTTTCATGATCAGACACCTCAATGATAGCCAAAGTCTATGATTAATCTACCTAAATTAATCTCCTCATCAATACCTTTCCAGCGAGCCATCATATGCTCAAAACAGAGATTGTATGCAAAACTTACGACCCCGGGAAGCTCATGTACTAACTTACCCCAACAGGGTCCACGTGACTTTTGGCGCCTCATCTCCTAGGGTTAGGTTTTTGGATGTCTATGGTTTTGGAATTCATGTTTATTATAAAAATTCCTTTAGAGCATCATTTGTACTCATCTTCTTTTGAATGAGTGTATCCATCACATCTCTTCTTAGAGATAAGTTGCCACCATTCTAGCAAGCTTGTTTTCAGTTTGCATTTTACAGTTTCATCATATTTCTTATTTAATAGAAGTCAAGTTTTATTGTATATCTGTTATTATTCAATGTTTCCCCATTTTAATATTATAAATTTGTGTTTTCATTTCGGTCCGCTCATAAATCCATATCACTTAGCTTGATGATGATCGATGTTTCTCCCCCTTTCACTGTATTCCATCTCTAGAATATCCCAAGATTTTTTGGACTTGGTTGCTACTACAATTTTGGGCAGAATGCTAGCAGCCAAGCCTTGTTGAATGAGAAACACTATTGTTGCATCATTCTTCTTATTTTCTATGCATTGATCCTTCTGCTCTTGAATCATGTCTTCATAGGATTCTTGATTTGAGGGTTCTTCAAATTTGTTAAACACAATATCCCATAAATAATCGATATGTAGTGTAGTTCTCATTTTAATAGCCCAAATATCATGATTTTTACTAGAGACTCTGGGAAGAGCATAATAATTGTTGAACATATCCATCAATTCACAACAACAAATATTAACAAAATAAATACACACACAACAATGTAGGTTGTAAGCTACCATCGATCTTGCACTTGTCTTTCACACTTCATCAATGATAGGGGTGTTGGGTACCATCGAGCATGAACCCTAAGATGTTCCACTTTACCTTGAAACTTGAAACCTTATCCTCAAAGAAGGACTCAACCACAACAATTTTTTTATTAAGTTGAATACAAAAAAGTGCAATATTTTCACAATTACAAGCAAACCTCTTTTCAATGTGAGATGAAGAAGAAAATAATCCCTTTTACAATTTTTCTCATTTCAACAAGTTCTCTTAAATTATCTTAAGCATATCTCTTGTCTTTGATTTACTTTGGCTCTCAACTCCTTACAATAAGGCATCCCATGCTCAACATTTTTGGAGATATTAATTACAAGTCGTGAGCTTCATGCTTACACAGACTCTTTCTGTCACGAAAACAGAGACACTAGTTTGTCAAACACATCAAGCAAGAGTGTTAGTAGGAGTTTATTTAATGAGATGATCTTTATCTTTCTCGAGTTTTGTTATGCAGATGAGATTCAATCAAAATTTATTGTTGTATTAATTGTTTGAGTCAGTTTTACTTCTACAGAAAGTCTCATTCTTCATCTATATAATTCTGAGTCTGTAAGTAGTTGACAGAGAAGATACATATACATAGATAATAGTCAAATGTTAGTAGCATCAACAACTGTAAGGAGTCGAAGAAGTTTGAGATCTCAAGCTCTATTTTTGTAAGTTGCAAAAGTTGTTCAAAAGTCATTGGAGTAGAAGCTCATCACAGTTATTGTATTATGTACTAGCGCGCAACACCGAAGTTCTTAATATATATCATGTATTTTGTGTGTTGAAAAACTCATGCATATTTTTGAGTTGATATGCTAAGAATAGAAGAGTGTTGTTTATATGTCAATAAATCGTTTCATTAAGTGTTTTATCACAACACACAGTATATTGAGTAGTCTGGAAACTGCGCGGTAAGTCTCGAGAGTTCAACGATGAGGAATTTCAGAGCACGGTCTTTGTAACTGTGTTGTATAGATTTTGTCTGCATGCTTTAGATATTAGATTTGGTATCAGAAGTTGTTTGTAAGTTGCATAAATTTTTCAGAAGTCATTGGAGTAGAATCTCATCATAGTTATTGTATTTTGTATTAGCGCGCAATGCCGAAGTTCTTAATATATATCAAGTATTTTTTGTGTTGACAAATTAATGAGTATTTTTGAGTTTACATGCTAAGAATAGAACAATGTTGTTTCTGTGTCAATAAACCGTTTCCTTAAGTGTTTTATCACAGCGCGCAGTATATTGAGTACTCTGACAACTATGTGGTAAGTCTTGAGAGTTCAGCAATGAATAATTTCACTATGCGGTCTTTGTAACTATGCTGCACAGAGCCTGTATATGTGCTGTAAATCTTAGATCTAGTATCAGAGAAAGTTGATAAGAGAAGGTTCTATCAGAACAAGTTTTATCAGAGTAAATAAGTTTCAAGAGTAGTAGCTCTATTGAAAAGTGAAATATGGCTTCTACTTCAAATCTGCAACCTCCCACTTTTATAGGAAAAAATTATGAGTTATGGTCCTTGACCATGAAGGCATTATTTCAGGGTCAAGATGTATGGGAGATAGTTGAGAATGGCTATGTGGAACCATCAGATCAGGTAGCGTACAATGCACTCACGCAAGCTGAGAAGGATTCTTTGAAAGATCAANCATACATCTTGACCCTGAAATAATGCCTTCATGGTCAAGATGTATGGGAGATAGTTGAGAATGGCTATGTGGAACCATCAGATCAGGTAGCGTACAATGCACTCACGCAAGCTGAGAAGGATTCTTTGAAAGATCAAAGAAGAAGGATGGAAATGCAATGTTTTACATACATCAAGAAATGCATGAGAGCATACTCACAAGAGTTGCATCAACAAAGCAAGACGAAGAAGCATGGAACATATTTCAAACTTCTTATCAAGGTATGGATAAAGTCAACACTTCAAAACTACAAATTTTTAGAAGATATTTTGAAACTCTGTCAATGAAAGACACAGGCTCAGTAGATTCATTCTACACTGATGTTATTAGCCTGATAAATTAGATTAAATCTCATGGAGAAACCATATAGGATAGGAAGGTTATTGAGAAGGTACTTAGGAGTCTTCCTCCTGAATTTGATACGCTTTTTGTGACCACACAAGAAAGAAAATACCAGAGTTAGTTTAGTCTAGATGAACTACAATCTTCCCTCATTAATCATGAACACATGTTGAATAGGTCAAACATGTCATTAGAAAATGAATTTTTCGCGCAGTCATCCATAAACCATGGAAGAGGAAGGGGGAGAGCTGACTCTAGAGGCAGATGAAGAAGTTATGTCAAACATGGACGTAGTAGTAGTCCTGGAAACACTGGTGGAAGAGGTCAAAACCAAAATAATAGTCAACCAAGTAGTCAGAAATTTGATAAATCAAATATTCAATGCCTTTATTGTAAAAAGTATGGACATTATGCATATGAGTGTAGGAAGAGCTAGTCTAATCAGAACAAGCAAGGACAAGATCATTCAAAAAACACGAATAGTCCCTCTAGCCATATGTTTATGGTGCGCATTGAAGCAATGCCTATAATATCACCAGCTGAATGCAATGTTGCAAGAAAGTCCTTGTGACATATGGTATCTAGAATCAAGCTATAGTAATCACATGACAAGAAACTTAGAATTGTTTTCTAGTTTGGATAAGTCAATGCAAACTAAAGTTACACTTGGAACATATATCCAAGTCATTGTCTTAGGAAAAGGAAGTATAAACATTTTAACTAAATAAGGAGAGAAAAAAGTTATGCCTGATTTATATTATGTTTCTAGTCTAAAACATAATTTGATGAGCACATGGAAATTGTTACAAAAAGTATATAGAATCTATATGTGTTACAAAAATATTCCCCTACAGACAAGTGAACTTTCCCTTGGATTACAGACCCCTAATACTAAGACAGAAAAACGCAAGTGGACACTAACAACCCTTTGAATTTAGTTTAACTAATCAGAAAGAGAGAGAGGGAGAGAAGGTGTGATGCACCTAGTTTCAAAGTTTTTCCTTGCTACTTCCAATCCGAGTTTGATATCGAAACTCCTTAGTGCAACTTGATACCGGCAATGCAATAGACAACAAAGAGAAACAAAGAAATCCTACTCTACAAGATTAAATCAAACAAATTCATCTACAAATATTGAAGGAACAATAGACAAGCACATGCAAGAATACAAAAGCTTGAAGGAAATAGGCCAAGTATATTAAAATGAGAACCCAAAGAGAATGCTTACAAACATGGATGGTGTTGCAACAACCTCGCCAAGTCCTCCTCGTCCAAGCCTTGCATGAATCACAAGATCATAAATTTGATATCTCTATCTGCCCCCCCTTCTCTATGGAAATCCCTCTTTATATAGGATTTGGAGGCTTAACCACCATGGAGAAGATCACTCACTAGATCCACTAAAATGGGATCTCCAATATTTTTAGGGAGAAAATATCTCTCAAGAATTTTAAGGAGGAAATATCTCTACAGATCCACCAAATTAGGATTTTGTTTTGAGAAAATATCTCAACCATCCATGAGATTCTGAACCTCTCCTTGAGATTAGGAAACTAAATGTGAGGTGGATTCTCACACTAAATTAATTTCCTTTATATGAATATTAATAAATAATTCATGTTCACATAGTATTTTGACCTTCATATGATATATTTTTCCTCCTCATTGACTAGATATTGTGACATATGTTATTTCATGGTGTCAGTGTATGTGAAACTTTTATGACACTTGTGACACTTAGGGAGAGGTACTTAAGTGTGGAATTTTTATGTGTAATAGATTTCCCCCTAAAGTGTGAGGTCAGATGATAAATTGATGGGAAAAACACTTTACAATTCTTCAATGCAAGGGTGTGGAGTTGGAGAACCTGGAAGAAGCTGTAAACAACCATCAAAAAATATTAATATATGTTCCATTTCTGAGGCAGACATACCTATGCTTAAAATATGAGATGACTCAAAGTACGACCGCCGACCAATATACTGCGGATCCATGAATAACAATGGCTAAGGATATGGCCACTAGAGATACAATGTGGATCCATACCTCCATGACATGAACTGATGATAGCCATGAAAAATACATAGTGGAGCTACGATATGATAGAACATAGCCACAAACCAATACAATGTGGATATGTGTGATAGTATATATATCAACATGCTCAACTAGTCTCCTTCGCAGCCTGGGAAAAGAAGACAATGGAGTGAATGCTCAACCCAGGGTCTTCGTCCCAAACCTGATGTGGTACGAATATAACCATGTGAATAGATGATTTGATGTTGAACATGGTAGAAACCACTTGATTATCAATCATTGAGGTAAAGCGTTAACAAGTGCGAGAGAAATCATCAATGATGTCAATGACTCCCAAGGTACCCTAGTACATTCCATTGAATGTGAATAAATGAGCTGAGGTCGAACATTCGTGGAATCATCTGATCAGAGGTCAATGATGTAAACCTACTCTCATAAGTGATGAGGCTTTCCATTGAGGCATGAAGGTCCCAAGGTACTAACTAGTTTCTAAGTCTAATTCCCGAATAATAAGAGTCAAGGGAGCTCTAACTGGGTAGTTCATAAGGCACAATACTTGCTAAGGTTTTGCAAATGGGGTAGCAAGCTAAGTGGGCTTGATTGTGGGNTGGTCAGTTGAGACTAATACTCATGAATATGGGTCATAGATTAATGACTTACACTATGTAGTTAATCCCAAAAATAATATCTAATATCTTGCACTGCGGAAACCCCTATATACTTAAAGAAAAGACTCATTGAAGGAGGGCCTTGATGTATCCCCCGTCATCAACATGAAACTGACACAGGAAAGTGATGTAATATGGTGAATCAAATGAGTATGGACTGACACAGGAAATGGAAATTGAAAATACTGCAGATGGATGGTTTGAAGTGAAAATCCCCTTGAACATGATGAGGCACGAAAACTGACTTGATGAGTACAAAAAATGTAATGTGACGGCAATATGATAAATCTTTGACTGAACAAAAAATTATGGTGACATATGTAATTGGTATGACTTAGAGACCAGCAGATTACCCAAATGTAAGATGAGAAACAAACAAGTGCCATGTTCAAGGGAGACAATAGCTGCCATAAAGAATTCCCCAAAACTTGACCCACTTCCTTCAATTTTCCCCCACCTATATAGATGAGTACCATTTTTTCATTTAACGAGCTAGAGGAGAGTAACACATGCTTGATATAACTCACCTTCGGTAAGTTCCTTTTCCTTTATTTAATGAATTGGAAGAAGTAAGAGTTCGTTTCCATATGGATCCTTCAATGTGTATTTTAGTGAGTCCAGATAAGAAAAACATGGTGGGTTTTCATGTTTAGAGAGTTTGGAATGAACTTAAAGGCGACTCCATCGATGACTTTTTCATAAATTTATTCTCCCAATCCCAAAAAAACTATAAAACAATACATGGGAGACCTCTTCTAATCATGCTTGATTAGAGTGTTCCTTTTTCGTAATTAGTCTCATGAGGCTAGAAAAGAGATAAACTATCATTCGAAAGACGCCCTTTCAAACCTTTTAACAAGTGTGAAAGGAAGCAAGATCACTTGGAAATATTTTAATGTTTAGAGAGTATGAAAATATCTTAAAGGAAACTCCAAGGGGTTCCTTTTTTGTATAACCTTTACAAGTCCAAAAAAGTGATAAAAGTATACTTAGTCACATTCTCATGTATTTACGAGCATGAGAAAGAACAAAGAATAAGCTTGGTAACTTATTCTCATGTATTTATGAGCACGAGAAAAAACAAATACTAAGTTCGTTCTAGAAAAAGACTACTATGTTATGATGGGAATGACCTTCGAACGAGGATCACTCCTAGAAGCGTGTCTCTCTAGAGGTAGTTTTCCCCTAGATTATTTGGCATAAGTTGGTGGTTTTTCTCTAGCATGATGTCCAGAGGTTGGAGACCTTCCCCCCAAGCATCATTTCCTCCGACGACTCTTATTATTTCCTTGTCTAGGTTTCTGGTTACTAATGGAAACATTTTCAGTAGGCGAAGTAAAAGAAGGTTCAAGTACTCGATCTAGACTGAGAATCAATTGTAATGGAGGGGGGTCTATTTCATTTTTTAACGAGCTTGACATAGATAATGAACTATGCTCGTCGAGACCAGGTACTACCAAAGGATGAGATGAATCGAAGGATTGTCAAAGCTGAGTCGAAATCATGTTTAAGGTGGAAACCTACGTGGTGGGAGGATTAGGTAGAGGAAAACCCCCCATGAGAAAGGAGTCCTTGAGAATACCTACACCTACACTCTCAAAATTATTCTATCCTAGAAAAGGGACATTATTTGTTGTGACATTGTTGAGATCTGGAGTTGTATACTCAAGTTGGTCAACAATGATAATATTTCCTTGATGGGGAAATTGTGAGATACGAAACATTGAAGATGCAATGAAAGCCATTTCATAGAACCAACTACGACCAAGTAACAAATTATAATCCAGGGGCACATCGACTACTTCGATATCAACCAAAACAATTTTACCCTTCAAAGTCATAGTGAAATATTGCAAGAGTTCGTGACGTTGGAAACCATGTCCATCAAATGCTTTCATGGTGGTAGGGGACGATGTAAGTGTAGGAGAACCAAGGTCTCTCCAACAAGGAAAAGACATGACACAAGTCGAGGCTCCCTCATCCAACAAAATACGATGGATGTTCCTTCCACCAACCAAAACTTGAATTTGGAATGCTAAGTGGTGGGAGACTCTCTCTTTAAAAAGATCTAGATTAAATGTAATCGGATTCGACTCCTCGGGATCCATGGCTCCAATGAATGACAACAGGGTTCTACGTTGACTTGGACAGTGTTGTAGAACTTCGGGGGTTGACACAGTGCAAGGTGCTTGTGCCAAATATTCAATGATGTTGTAGTTTTCGGCAACATGAGCATTAGGAATAAAATTCGCTTTTTGAATTATGCTCTTGGGCAGGCACAATAATGCATCAGAAATTGACTTATCAATATGAAGATGATTGGAATATGGAGGAGTAGAGTTAGAAGGATGGTCAACAACCTTCCCTTTATTCTTATCACCTGGAGGAGTGTCATAGGTATTTTCATGAGTTGTGACATTAACCGTCTTAAACATGTAAATTTCTATTACGAAAATATTCCCCTGCGGACATGTGAACTTTCCCTTGGATTACATATCTCTAATACCAAGACAACAAAAAACAAGTGGACACTAACATCCCTTTGAATTTAGTTTAACTAATCAAAAAGAGAGAGAGGTAGAAAATGTGTGATGCACCTAGTTTCGAAGTTTGTCCTCGTTGCTTCCAATTTGAGCTTCATCTCCAAACTCTTTAGCACAACTTGATACCTGCAATGCAATAGACAACAAATAGAAACAAAGAACTCCTACTCTACACGATTAGATCAAACAAATTCATCTACAAATATTGAAGGAACAATAGACAAGAACATGCAAGAATACACAAGCTTGAAGGAAATAGGCCAAGTATACTAAAATGAGAACCCAAAGAGAATACTTACAAACATGGATGGTGTTGCAACAACCTCGCCAAGTCCTCTTCGTCCAACCATTGGATGAATCCCAATATCATAAATTTGATATCTCTGTCTATCCCCCCTTCTCCATGGAAAGCCCTCATTATATAGGATTTGGAGGCTTAACCACCATGGAGAAGATCACTCACTAGATCCACTAAAATGGGATCTCCAAGATTTTTAGGGAGAAAATATCTCTCAAGGATTTTAAGGAGGAAATATCTCTCAAGATCCACCAAATTAGGATTTTGGTTTGA
>JASDQU010435398.1:54627-81901 GCA_032191745.1 Picea mariana
TAAATTTGAAAATGTAATTTTTAAAGAGGAAACACATATTCTTAACCATTAAATCCAGAAACTAATTATAATTTTAATCTATAATAAAAAATTTATAAAATAAAACTTAATAGATAAACAAATAATCATATATCCTATAAATATAAATATAATTGTAAAATAAAACTTAACAAGTAAACAAATAAGATTTAATAATCACATATCCCATAATATCTAATAAATTTCGTGTTAGTGTATTTAACTAGGCTCAAACATTAGTGAAAGCCAACAAGATATCTATTACCCTTTGTATTTATACCTCATTTAAGCAAATACCAACTGAAACAATATTTTCAATGATTGCTTCCTGAAAACAATATTGTTTTTCAGTAACATTAGACTTGCAAATCTCTAGAATAGCAAGCAGAGGCAATGTGAGAATAAGAAAGCAATCTAATAAATACCTCTACATAACATTAACATTAAATAGTAGTTGCTGGTGAAGTTTATGACAAGAGAAACCGACTAAAAGAAACGGAATATACACATAGCCATGTCACTGACTTTGAACATGTTAACAGTAAAAATAAGCAAAAATATTGTCTTGCACAGTGTACAGAACTCTCTATTCACAATGTTGATTCCCCACAATAATTAAAATCAATAACAGTGAAGCCACAAGGGCACATCACACGTGAGTCTACGCTCACATATAGCTACAACAACCCTGAAACCAATTCTAACAAATAGTTGATATTTCGACATTATTGCAACAACAATAACACAAATTAAATCGTAATCCAACCTCTCTTTCCCTACTTTGACTTTCTTCCTCTACAAAATCTCCTTGACATCTTGTCCAGCATGTGATAAGAGAAAGGATCCTTTCACATAGGGACAGGGACAGGGCATGGATAGAGGGTTAATTTTTTCACATTTTTTACTTAGTCAATTCAACTTTTTTCAAAACTTGAGGTAATTTTACTGTCTACGCTCTCAAAGTCCAGTCTCCAAATTGAGTTTTGAGTTGTTTACACAAGCAAAGGGCTCTAAATGTTGCTTATGTTACAAAGACAAATTACCAATTCACCAAAAAAAAAGTTAAAAACAACAACATTCTTGAATTTGCATACTACGTGAGGCCCAAAAAAATCCCAAGTGACAAAACTGAAGCTGTTTCAACGAGCGATTTGCAGCACAAAGTAGAGGCACCAACAGTTTTTTATCAACACTCAGCAATTTTCAGCACAAAGTAGAGACACCAACAGTGGTTGATCAACACTCTTTGTAGACATCTACATATTTTTCTGTATTTTGTAGGTAGAAAGCTCGAAAGGAGGAAGAGAAATGCTACGAGTATTCTTGGTTTCAATTTTTGTTTCTCTATCATAATCAAAATTGACAAGGATCTCATACACCAATTTGGTGTCTGGCTTGGCCATGACCTTAAAAATAGATTATTATTATTATTATTTGCATCAAAACATTCACAATTCAAAATTTAGCTTTGCTTGATATTGCTATTAGGATTCCACTGCCTAAATACGAATCCACATATATCAGGGAACAGGAAGGTTTTTTTCACAAACTTGGGAAGAACGGTGGTAGAGTGAAATAAGTTAGGAAGCATACAGATTAATATTGAATGGTTCTTCCTATTGGAATGCGAGAAATATGATACTTGAATTCCATGTGCATGAGGTTGCTTACATATCAATGAAATAAATAGCAGACAAAAACTTCTAGAAAACTGACATCCAACTTGCTGGATAAAGATCTACGCTACTTAAATACATCACCTCGACATAAGAAATCATTGTTATGAAAAAAATAACAACAATAAAATTAAAGTTTTATTTTCAAACAATAACTCATAACCATTTATAGAAAATTTCAAGCTGCAAGGGTCTGTTTAGAAAGACTGCCAATCATTCTGAGAATCTACATTGAAAACCTTTAATATGTTATTTTCCCCTAGGCATATCAATAAATTTGGCAGAAATCTCAGCTCTGGAAAATTTTGAGGTTACCTTGCCATGAGCGACACTTTTAATGAGGCAGTGCTCATTCAAAGCATCGGAAACAAAGATATCCAACCTATGGCTATGGTGTGCAAGAAACCATGTATAAATAAACCTGTTTAGATAAATTGTAAATGAGAAGTTCAGAGAGCCATAGCTCTCATTTGGATTGATCTTCTTGTGTTTTGTATGTGTTATCATACAGCTGAAACTATAATACTCTCTACCCCAATCGTATCAGAGAAAAGGGATCACTTCAGTTCGGCCGTTAGAGGAAGCCTAGGGTTTATGTAATTTGGGTGCAAAATCGTGTTGCATAGTAAGCTGTTATAACGGAAGCGTATGGGAGGTTGGAGTTTGCGGAAAAATCTGATCGTTCCCCACGAGCGTAGCAGAGACGGATCCGCTGGTAAAATTGAAATGCCATAGAAAAAATTGTTTTCTGGAATAGGGAGAGCTGCCAGAACTGTCGCTAGTTTACCGAATCGACCATCGTAACGTCGAGGTTTTCATTTTTTGGCTCTCTGCTTCGTTGTTATAGCAGATACAGGCAAGAATTTTGCAGAGGTTTGAGCCCGTCGTAGCAGATTTCAGCAAGGGTTTGTAGAGGAGCTGATCCGAGGTGCGGATAATATTTTTGCGAGAGTAATAAATCCCAACTCGGATCTCCTCCTGCTACTAGCGGTGCTGAATGAATCTGTGGGAAGATCCAACGTCAATACCATCTTCAATAAGGCGGTATTTTAGCAGTATTATGTTTATTTTCAAAGTTAATTTCCTTGTTCCTTTCAGGGCTTGAGAAAAGATAGTTTTTCGGTATTTTGGAAGGAATTGATTCCCACTAATTGCTTTCCAACCATATGTAATGGTCATCCCCATACCTGTTTTTATGTCAGCGTTAATGTTCGGAGCGATTGGGTTGTTCTCACATTCACATTGTGTGTGATATATTTTGTTTCAATGGCCATGTGGATGTATTCATATAAAAGGAAAAAAGTTGAGAATGGAAAAGTTTCTAAGATCTAGAGTGAGCACACACAGTTTCAGTTGCCAGTTGCCCACCACAGTTACAAAGACCGCGCAGTGAAATTCTTCGTTGTTGATGAAACTATTTCTTGACACAGAAACAACAATGTGTTATTCTTAGCATATAAATTCAGAAATACTCAGGAATTTGTCAACAAATAAAATACTTGATATATTTTAAGAATTCCGGCGCTGCACGAATACGGAATACAATAATTATGATGAGTTTATGCTCCAACGACTTCTGAACAACTTCTATAACTTACAAATACAGAGCTTGAACTCTCAAACTTCTTCAACTCCTTACAGTTGTTGTTGTTGCTAACTCTCGACTATTCTGTCGGTATATGTATCTGCTCTGTTGACTACTTACAGACTCAAGACTTATATAGATGAAGAATGAGACTTCTAGTAGAAGTAAAACTGATCAAACAATTAGTATAACAATAAATTTCAACTAACTCTCATCTACATAACCGAGCTCAAGAAAGATAAAGATCAACTCATTAAATAAAATCATGCTAACACTCTTGCTTGATGTGCGTGACAAACTACCCTCTCTATTTTCATGACAAAGTCCGCGTAAGAGTAAAGCTACAAAGTCCGCGTAAGAGTAAAGCTCACGACTTGTAATTAATATCTCCAACACTCCCCCTTAATTATAAGTAGGTGAGTTTACAAAACAAAAAAAAATTACATCAAAAATTTGAATTGACATGTAGTGTCATCTGTTATTACGCCGACTCCTAGACAACTGCGCAGTTTCTGAAATGCATCTCTTGCTAAATTTTTTGTGAAAATATCTGTGAATTGTTCTTTTAACCTGCAAAATTCTAAACAGATTTACTTATTATTCACTAATTCTCTGATAAAATGATACTTTGTATCAATCTGTTTGGTTTTCTTGTGAAACACATGATACTTTGATAATATGATGGCAGAATTGTTGTCACAAAATAATGTCATTGGTTCCTATTGTTCTTGCAACAAATATTTCAACAGTCTTCTCATCCAAACTGCTTGACAAGCTGCGCTTGCAGCTGTGACGAACTCAGCTTCTACTGAATAAAGAGTCACTATGGGTTGCTTTCTTGATTCCCATGACACTATAGATGTTCCAAAATGAAATGTGTACCCAAAGGTACTTTTTCTTTTATCTATCTTGCCAACATAATCATTGTCATTGTATCCAATAAGTATGAAATCTTCTGAAGTAGAATACATAATGCCAAAATCTTTTGTTTCATTCACATATCTCAAAATTCTCTTTCCTTCCTTCCAATGTGATTCTTTTGGAGTTTCCATGAACCTTGAAATCAAGCTCACTCCATACATAATATCAGGTCTCGTTGTTGTTAGATACATAAGACTTCCTATCATTCTTTTAAACAGAGTGGGATCCATCTTGAACTCTTTATCTTCTTTTCTTAACTTCAATCATGTTATAACAAGTGTTGGGAATACTTTGGAATTTATCATGTTGAATCTTTTCAAAATTCGATGCACATACTTAGATTGTGAGATAAATATACCAATTTTGGACTAGTGAACTTCAATACCCAAAAAGTATCTCATAAGCCACAAATCAGTCATTTCAAATTTATCCTTCATGACTGACTTAAATTCTTCTATGCCAAAATCACCTGTAAAAGTAAAATCATCTACATGTAAGTAAACAATTAACATGTTAGATATCATTTTTTTGGATTAACTGCATAGATTAAGTCATTAATATGTGACCGATATCCATGAGTATTAGTCACAAATGACCAATAATTCTCATGATTTCAATAGTCCCTATATGCTTAAATTAACATGTTACGTTGTTGATTTGCTTTGATGTACAGTGTTGGTTCAAATTCACTTCTCTGAAATCAATTTTGAATGAGACAGGAATCTATGCAACTATACCAAGAAGCTCTGGGAGCTTGCTTTAATCCATATAGTGCCTTCTTCAATATGTATACTTTGTTTTCTTGTCCTGGAATCTCATAGCCTTGTGGTTGTTCCACATACACTTCTTCTTCTAAATGTTCATTCAAAAATGTTGACTTTACATCCATTTGATAAACATGCCATTTGTTTTTCGCAGTAATGGCTAACATAGTTCTGACTGTGTCCATGCGCGCAACAGGAAAAAATGTTTCATTGAAATCAATTCCAGGTTGTTGTGTAAAACCTCTTGCAACTAATCTTGCCTTGTGTTTCAACACATTCCCATCTGCATCTTGTTTGGTCTTATAAATCCACTTGACACTTATCACATCTTTATCTTCAGGTACATCTACCAATTTCCATGTCTGATTATTCTCTATGCAACTAATTTTTTCATCCATGGCTTGTGCCCATACATCATCCTTGACAGCTTCTTAAAAAGTTAATGGATCATCTATTTTTGAAAACAGAGAAAAAACTAAAAATGAATTTACTATGTCAACATTATAGATGTCACACAGACTTTTTTTCTTCCTTGGTAACAAACTTGCTAATGTTGGATCTGGAGATGTAGAACTACTTGGATTGCTTGCTGGAATTTGTTGTGCTTTAGGTATGGACTGCACACCTGTTGATCTCACTGGAGTAGTTTGAGATGGGATTTGTGTCTAAGTTCCAGGTGTAGAAGGGACTGTGTACTGACTTGTATCTGGTGTTTGAACCACTTCATCCTCTATGTCACCATGCCCAATAGCATCAATAATTCTGACTGTCTTTTCTATGCTTCCATCCCATGCTTCATTCTCCACAAATTGAACATCACAACTGATTATGACCTTCCTTGCAATAGGATCATACAATTTTTATGCTTTTGTGTCTTAAGAGTATCCAACAAATATATATTTATGTTCTTTGTTATCTAAATTCTTTCTCATATCATCTAGAACATGTGTGTATGCGACACAACCAAAAACTTCCAGTGTGCCACATTATGCTTCATACCTATCCAGGCTTCTTGAGGAACTCTATTTTTAACACTCTTTGTCAGACATATGTTCATGATGTACACTGCAGTTGCTACTACCTCAACACAATACTCATTTGACAAATGTTTGGTTTCCAACATACTGCACGCCATTTCCATGATGATTTGATTCTTCCTCTCTGCGACACCATTTTGTTGTGGTGTATATTGTGCAATGAATTTCTTATAAATGCCATGAACTTTACAAAAGTTAAGAAATTATCTTGAAATATATTCACTTCCTCTTTCATTTCTTAGAACCTTGATGTAATAATGACTTTGCTTCCCAACAAGTGTTTTGAACTGCTGAAAAGAACCCAATGCGTCAGATTTATGTTTTAGGAAATAAATCCATGTCTTTCTTGAGAAATCATCAATAAATGTCAGAAAATATGAACTTCCTCCTATAGATGGTGTTTGCATTGATCCACAAATATCTGAATGTACAATTTCCAACGGATATTTTTCTTTGTATGACTTGCCAACTGGAAATAATTCTCTGTGTTGCTTTCCAAAAATGCATCCTTCACATATTCTTTTTTGGTTTTTCAATTAATGGCAAACCTTTTACCATATCCTTTGTATGTAGCAGCTTTAGACCTCCAAAGTTTAAATTTCCAAATCTGAAATGCCATAGCGAGGAATCCTCTTTTACTTCAAATTGGAATGTTGTCTGTATCTCTTTGCCATTGTCTTATTCTTTCTTGATACTACATGCACTAGCTCTTTCACTTTTTGTTGTAAATGCAGTGTTGGACTGTACATATTTTTATTTACTAACAGTTTGCGTTGTATTTTTATTCATATTTGGCTTCAATGTTAATCGAAACATTTTGTTGCTTATCATCTGGATTCTTGTAATAAGCCAATTGTTTGGATATTTGTCCATAATCACATAGTGATTATCTTCCATATTGTTACACATCAAAATTTGACACTAACACCATGAAATAACATATGTCACAATCCCTAGTTAATGAGGAGGGAAAATATATCATACAAAGGTCAAAATACTATGTGCACATGAATTATTTATTAATATTCATAAAAAGAAAATTAATCTAGTGTAAGAATCCACCTCACATTTTGTTTCTTAATCTCAAGGAGAGGTTGAAAATATCATGGATGGTTGAGATATTTTCTCAAACCAAAATCCTAATTTGGTGGATCTTGAGAGATATTTCCTCCTTAAAATCCTTGAGAGATATTTTCTCCCTAAAAATCTTGGAGATCCCATTTTAGTGGATCTAGTGAGTGATCTTCTCCATGGTGGTTAAGCCTCCAAATCCTATATAATGAGGGTTTTCCATGGAGAAGGGGGGATAGACAAAGATATCAAATTTATGATATTGGGATTCATGCAATGGTTGGATGAAGAGGACTTGGCAAGGTTGTTGCAACACCATCCATGTTTGTAAGTATTCTCTTTGGGTTCTCATTTTAGTATACTTGGCCTATTTCCTTCAAGCTTGTGTATTCTTGCATGTTCTTGTCTACTGTTCCTTCAATATTTATAGATGAATTTGTTTGATCTAATCTTGTAGATTAGGAGTTCTTTGTTTCTATTTGTTGTCTATTGCATTGCAGGTATCAAGTTGTGCTAAAGAGTTTGGAGATCAAGCTCAGATTGGAAGCAACGGGGATAAACTTCGAAACTAGGTGCATCACACATTTTCTCCCTCTCTCTCTCTTTCTGATTAGTTAAACTAAATTCAAAGGGATGTTAGTGTCCACTTGTTTTTTGCTGTCTTGGTATTAAAGATCTGTAATCCAATGGAAAGTTCACATGTCTGCAGGGGAATATTTCCGTAATAGAAATTTACATGTTTAAGACAGTTTACATGTTTAAGACGGTTAATGTCACAACTCATTAAAATACCTATGACACTCCTCCAGGTGATAAGAATAAAGGGAAGGTTTTCGACCATCCTTATAACTCTACTCCTCCATCTTCCAATCCTCTTCATATTGAGAAGACGATTTTTAATGCATTATTGTGCCTGCCCAAGAGCGTAATTCGAAAAGAGAATTTTAATCCTAATGCTCTTGTTGCCGAAAACTACAACATCATTGAATATTTGGCACAAGCACCTTGCACTATGTCAACCCCAGAAGTTCTACAACACTGTCCAAGTCAACGTAGAACCCTATTATCAATGATTGGAGCCATGGATCCCGAGTAGTCGAATCTGATTACATTTAATCTGGATTATTTTAAAGAGAGAGTCTCCCACCACTTAGCATTCCAAATTCAAGTTTTAGTTGGTGGAAGGAACATCCATCATATTTTTTTGGATGAGGGAGCCTCTACTTGTGTCATGTGTTTGCCTTGTTGGAGAGCCCTTAGTTCTCCTACACTTACATCGTCTCCTACCACCATGAAATTATTTAATGGACATGGTTTCCAACCTCACGGACTCTTGCAATCTTTCACTGTGCCTTTGAAGGGTAAAACTATTTCGGTTGATATCAAAATAGTCGACGTGCCCCTGGATTATAATTTTTTACTTGGTCGTAGTTGGTTCTATGAAATGGCTTTCGTCGCATCTTCAGTGTTTCGTATCTCACAATTTCCCCATCAAGGAAAGATTATCACTGCTGACCAACTTGAGTATACCACTCCAGATATCAACAATGTCACAACAAATAATGTCCCTTTTCTAGGATAGAATATTTTTGAGAGTGTAGGTGTAGGTATTCTCAAGGACTTCTTGCTCATGGGGGTTTTTCCTCTACCTAATCCTCCCACCGCGTAGGTTGCCACCTTAAACATGATTTCGACTCAGCTTTGACAATCCTTCGATTCATCTCATCCTTTGGTAGTACCTGGTCTCGATGAGCATAGTTCATTATCTATTTCAAGCTCGTTAAAAAATGAAATAGACCCCCCTCCATTACAATCGATTCTCAGTCTAGATCGAGTACTTGAACCTTCTTTTACTTCGCCTAGTGAAAATGTTTCCATTAATAACCAGAAACCTAAATGAGTAAATAAGAAGAGTCGTCGAAGGAAATGACGCTTGGGGGGAAGGTCTCCAACCTATGGACATCATGCTAGAGAAAAACCACCAAGTTATGCCAAAGAAGCTAGGGGAAAACTACCTCTAGAGAAACACGCTTCTAGGAGTGATCCTTGTTTGAAGGTCATTCCCATCATAACATAGTAGTCTTTTTCTAGAACGAGCTTAGTATGTGTTTTTTCTCGTTCTCGTAAATACATGAGAATAAGTTACCAAGCTTATTCTTTGTTCTTTTTCATGCTCTTAAATACATGAGAATGTGACTGAGTATACTTTTATCACTTTTTTGGACTTGTAAAGGTTATACAGAAAAGGAACCCCTTGGAGTTTCCTTTAAGATTTTTTCATACTCTCTAAACATTAAAATATTTCCGAGTGATCTTGCTTCCTTTCACAATTGTTAAAAGGTTTGAAAGGGCATCTTTCGAGTGATAGTTTCTCTTTTTTCCAGCCTCATGAGACTAATTACGAAAAAGGAACACTCTAATCAAACATGATTAGAAGAGGTCTCCCATGTATTGTTTTACAATTTTTTGGGCTTGGGAGACTAAATTTATGAAAAATTCATTGATGGAGTCGCCTTTAAGTTCTTTCCAGACTCTCTAAACATCAAAACCCACCATGTTTTCCTTATGTGGACTCACTAAACTACACATTGAAGGACCCATATGGGAACAAACTCTTACTTCTTCC
Organism: Picea mariana; assembly: GCA_032191745.1. Lineage (NCBI taxonomy): Eukaryota > Viridiplantae > Streptophyta > Pinopsida > Pinales > Pinaceae > Picea > Picea mariana. The sequence continues at coordinate 64,326 of JASDQU010435398.1, forward strand.
AGTTCATTAAATAAAGGAAGAGGAACTTACCAAAGGTGAGTTATATCGAGCATGTGTTACTCTCCTCTAGCTCGTTAAATGAAAAAATGGTACTAATCTATCTAGGTGGGGGAAAATTGAAGGAAGTGGGTCAAGTTTTTGGGAATTCTTTATGGCATCTATTGTCTCCCTTGAACATGGAACTTGTTTGTGTCTCGTCTTACATTTGGGTAATCCGCTTGTCTCTGAGTCATACTAATTACATGTGTCACCATAATTTTCTGTCGAGTCGAAGATTTATCTTATTGTTGTCACATTACATTTTTTGTACTCGTCAAGTCAATGTTGCCAAGTCACTTTTCGTGCCTCGTCATGTTGAAGGGAATTTTCACTTCAAACCATCCATCTGCAGTATTTCCAATTTCCATTTCCTGTGTCAGTCCATACTCATTTGATTCACCATATTAAATCACTTTCCTGTGTCAATTTCATGTCGATGACGGGGGATACATCAAGGCCCTCCTTCAACGAGTCTTTTCCTTTCGACTTCAACACATTATCCGGGAATTAGACTTAGAAACTAGTTAGTACCTTGGGACCTTCATGCCTTAATGGAAAACCTCCTCGCTTATGAGAGTAGGTTTACATCATTGACCTCTGATTAGATGATTCCACGAATGTTCGACCTCAACTCATTTATTCACATTCGATGGAATGTACTAGGGTACCTTGGAAGTCATTGACATCATTGATGATTTATCTTGCACTTGTTAACATTTTACCTCAATGATCGATAATCAAGTGGTTACTACCATGTTCAACATCAAATCATCTATTCACATGGTTATATTCGTACCACATTAGGTTTGGGACGAAGACCCTGGGTTGAGCATTCACTCCATTATTTTCTTTTCCCAGGCTGCGAAGGAGACTAGTTGAGCATGTTGATATATATACTATCACACATATCCACATTGTATTGGTTTGTGGCTATGTTCTATCATATTGTAGCCCCAGTATGTATTTTTCATGGATATCATCAGTTCATGTCATGGAGGTATGGATCCACATTGTATCTCTAGTGGCCATATCCTTAATCATTGTTTTTCATGGATCCGCAGTGTATTGGTCAGCGGTCGTGCTTTGAGTCATCTTGTATTCTGAGCATAGGTATGCCTGCCTCGGAAATGGAACATATATTAATATTTTTTTATGGTTGTTTGTGGCTTCTTCTAGGTTCTACAACTCCACACCCTTGCATTGAAGAATTGTAAAGTGTTTTGGCCATCAGTTTCTCATCTGACCTCACACTTTAGGGGGAAATATATTACACATCAAAATTCCACACTTAAGTACCTCTCCCTAAGTGCCACAAGTGTCATAAAAGTTTCACATACACTGACACCATGAAATAACATATGTTACAATCTCTAGTCAATGAGGAGGAAAAATATATCATATGAAGGTCAAAATACTATGTGAACATGAATTATTTATTAATATTCATAAAAAGGAAATTAATTTAGTGTGAGAATCCACCTCACATTTAGTTTCCTAATATCAAGGAGAGGTTCATAATCCCATGGATAGTTGAGATATTTTCTCAAAACAAAATCCTAATTTGGTGGATCTTTAGAGATATTTTCTCAAAATTCTTGAGAGATATTTTTTCCCTAAAATTATTGGAGATCCCATTTTAGTGGATCTAGTGAGTGATCTTCTCCATGGTGGTTAAGCCTCCAAATCCTATATAAAGAGGTCTTTCCATAGAGAAGGGAGGACAGACAGAGATATCAAATTTATGATCTTGTGATTCATGCAAGGCTTGGACGAGGAGGACTTGGCGAGGTTGTTGCAACACCATCTATGTTTGTAAGTATTCTCTTTGGGTTCTCATTTTAATATACTTGGCCTATTTACTTGAAGCTTGTGTATTCTTACATGTGTTTATCTATTGTTCCTTCAATCTTTGTATATGAATTTGTTTGATTTAATATTGTAGAGTAAAATTTCTTTGTTTCTCTTTGTTTTCTATTGCATTGCAGGTATCGAGTTGCACTAAGGAGTTTCGATATCAAACTCGGATTGGAAGTAGCAAGGAAAAACTTTGAAACTAGGTGCATCACACCTTCTCTCCCCCTCTCTCTTTATGATTAGTTAAACTAAATTCAAAGGGATGTTAGTCTCCACTTGTGTTTTTCTGTCTTAGTATTAGGGCTCTATAATCCAAGGGAAAGTTCACCTGTCCGCAAGGGAATATTTTTGTAACACATATAGATTCTATATACTTTTTGTAACGATTTCCATGTGCTCATCAAATTATGTTTTAGACTAGAAACATAATATAAATCAGGCATAACTTTTTTCTCTCCTTATTTAGTTAAAATGTTTATACTTCCTTTCCTAAGACAATGACTTGGATATCTATTCCAAGTGTAACTTTAGTTTGCACTGACTTATCCAAACTAGAAAACAATTCTAAGTTTCTTGTCATGTGATTACTACAGCCTAAATCTAGATACCATATGTCACAAGGACTTTCTTGCAACATTGCAATCAACTCACGATATTATAGGTATTGCTTCAGTGCGCGCCATAAACATAGGGCTAGAGGGACTATTTGTGTTTTTTGACTGATCTTTTCCTTGCTTGTTCTAATTATACTATCTCTCCTTGCACTCATATGCATAATGTCCATACTTTTTACAGTAAAGGCATTGAAGTAGAAGCTCCACGCTACCTGATATGATGGTTCCACATAGCCATTCTGACTATCTCCCATACATCTTGACCCCGAAATCATTCCTTCATGGTCAAGGACTATAACTCATAATTTTTTCCTGTAAAAGTGGGAGGTTGCAGATTTGAAGTAGAAGCCATATTTCACTTTTCAACAGAGCTGCTACTCTTGAAACTTATTTACTATAATTAAACTTGTTTTGATAGAACCTTCTCTTATCAACTTGCTCTAATACTAGATCTAAGATTTACAGCACGTATACAGGCTCTGCACAGCACAGTTACAAAGACCGCACAGTGAAATTCATCATCGTTGAACTCTCAAGACTTACTGCATAGTTGTCAGACTACTCAATATACTGTGCACTGTGATAAAACACTTAAGGAAACGATTTCTTGACACATAAACAACATTGTTCTATTCTTAGCATGTAAACTCAGAAATACTCATTAATTTATCAACACACAAAATACTTGATATATATTAAGAACTTCGACATTGCGCACTAATACAAAATACAATAACTATGATGAGCTTCTACTCCAACGACTTCTGAAAAATTTATGCAACTTACAAACGACTTCTGATACCAGATCTAATATCTACAGCATGTAGACAAAATCTATGCAACACAGTTACAAAGACCGTGCTGTGAAATTCTTCGTTGTTGAACTCTCGGGACTTACCACGCAGTTTCCAGACTACTCAATATACTGCGTGCTATGATAAAACACTTAATGAAATGATTTATTGACACAGAAACAACACTCTGCTATTCTTAGCATATCAACTCAAAAATACTCATGAGATTGTCAACACACAAAATACTTGATATATATTAAGAACTTCGGTGTTGCGCGCTAATACATAATACAATAACTGTGATGAGCTTCTACTCCAATGACTTTTGAACAACTTTTGCAACTTACAAAAATAGAGCTTTAGATCTCAGACTTCTTCGACTCCTTACAGTTGTTGATGCTACTAACATTTGACTATTATCTATGTATATGTATCTTCTCTGTCGACTACTTATAGACTCAGAATTATATAGATGAAGAATGAGACTTCATGTAGAAGTAAAACCGACTCAAACAATTAATACAACAATAAATTTTGATTGAATCTCATCTGCATAAGAAAGCTCGAGAAAGATAAAGATCGTCTCATTAAATAAACTCCTACTAACACTCTTGCTTGACGTGTTTGACAAACTAGTGTCTCTGTTTTTGTGACAGAAAGAGTCTGTGTAAGCATGAAGCTCATGACTTGTAATTAATATCTCCAAAAAATTTGAGCATGGGATGCCTTATTGTAAGGAGTTGAGAGCCAAAGTAAATCAAAGACAAGAGATATGCTTAAGATAATTTAAGAGAACTTGTTGAAATGAGAAAAATTGTAAAAGGGATTATTTTCTTCTTCATCTCACATTGAAAAGAGGTTTGCTTGTAATTGTGAAAATATTGCACTTTTTTGTATTCAACTTAATAAAAAAATTGTTGTGGTTGAGTCCTTCTTTGAGGATAAGGTTTCAAGTTTCAAGGTAAAGTGGAACATCTTGGGGTTCATGCTCGATGGTACCCAACACCCCTATCATTGATGAAGTGTGAAAGACAAGTGCAAGATCGATGGTAGCTTACAACCTACATTGTTGTGTGTGTATTTATTTTCTTAATATTTGTTGTAGTGAATTGATGGATATGTTCAAAAATTATTATGCTCTTCCCAGATTCTCTAGTAAAAATCACGATATTTGGGCTATTAAAATGAGAAATACACTACGTATGGATTATTTATGGGATATTGTGTTTAACAAATTTGAAGAACCCTCAAATCAAGAATCCTATGAAGCCATGATTCAAGAGCAGAAGGATCGGCGCATAGAAAATAAGAAGAATGATGCAACAACAGTGTTTCCCATTCAACAAATCTTGGCTGCGAGCATTCTTCCCAAAATTGTAGTAGCAACCAAGTCCAAAAAATCTTGGGATATTCTAGAGATGGCATACAATGAAAGGGGGAGAAACATTGATTATCATCAAGCTAAGTGATATGGATTTATGAGTGGACCGAAATGAAAACACAGATTTATAATATTAACACGGGGAAACAGTGAATAATAACAGATATACAATAAAACTTGACTTCTATTAAATAAGAAATATGATGAAACTGTAAAATGCAAACTGAAAACAAGCTTGCTAGAATGGTAGCAACTTATCTCTAAGAAGAGATGTGATGGATACACTCATTCACAAGAAGATGAGTACAAATAAGGCTCTGAAGGAATTTTTATAATAAACATGAGATCCAAAACCATAGACATCCAAAAACCTAACCCTAGGAGATGAGGTGCCAAAAGTCATGTGGGCCCTGTTGGGGTAAGTTAGTACATGAGCTTCTCGGGGTCATAAGTTTTGCATATGATCTCTGTTTTGAGCGCATGATGGCTCGCTGGAAAGGTATTGATGAGGAGCTTAATTTAGGGATATTAATCATAGACTTTGGATATCATTGAGGTGTCTAATCGTGAAAAAATGCCATTTAGGACCTCGAAATGGCCCCATAAGTTTAGGACCCGAAAAACTACTAAAAATAGTAAGTTGCCAAAAAATTGATTTGAGCCAGTTGGAATAGGTGGGTAGCTACCGAGATCCTCCTAGATCAATCCTCCCCCTTTAAGAAGAAATGGTCTCCATTGCAATGAGTTCCCCCATCAGATGAGGAATTTTTTGTTGAATTTGGCCCAGGGTGAGACACTTGCCTTGGTGTAGGAGCTTCCCTGCTTTCACAACCCGATAAAGTTGGATCCTTTGTTGGTGAGTTCCCTTGACCTGTGTGTCCACGACATGATTAGTGGATTCTTATTCCATGTAGTCAGGGTTTAGCTCTGTTGGTTTTAGTTTTTCTATTATCTTTGAGGTGTCCAATAATGGTGGAAAATAAGGTCGAAGGAGATCCACATTGAACACTAGGTGCAAGCTAAGGAAGGGAGGAATGTTGAGTGCAAAATCATTGTCACCCACACCCTTGGTGATGGTGTAAGTTCCATAATGGAGTGGATGAAGCTTTGGATGAGGCCCTATAAGGTGTTCTTTCTGTAAGTGCAACCAAACTTTGTCTCCCACTTGAAACTGGTGTGGCACCTGGTGTTGATAATGGTGTTTCTTGTACTTGGCATTAGACTTCTGTAAAATATCTTGAACTTTTTGGTGGACATGTTGGAATTTCTCAATGAATCGGGTGGCTTTGTCAGCTTCTGTTGGAGCATGTGATGAGTCTTCTTAGGTGGCCACAAGGGGTAGTGCAACATCCATGGGACCCAATGGTTGAAATCCCAACCCCACTCGAAAGGGGATGTGGTTGATTGAGCTATGAATGGCTCTTTTGTAATTGTGTTGAACATAGGGAAGACTCTCATCCCATGTGTGGGGGTTCTTGGAATTGTATATGCGCAGGATGTGCACGATCATCTGGTTGATGACCTCAGTTTGGCCCTCTGTCTGGGGGTGGAAGGCAATGGATTTGGTGAGCTTGGTGTCTAGCAATGACCAGAGGCTCTACCAGAATGTGTTGAGGAAATGGTTATCCCAGTATAAGGTAATGGTTTGTGGGATCCCAAATTCTACCCACACTCATTCAAAGAAGATCTTGGCAGTGGCCTTCGCTATGATGCTCTTTCTGTAGGCGGCCATAATCGCCATCTTTGAAAAGCAATTCACGACCACAAAAATATAGTCATTTCCCCGCTTGGTGGATGGAAGGCCCAACATGTAGTCCATTGATATGGATTCCCAGGGCCTGTCAAGAGTAGGTAGAGGAGAGTACGGGATTTGATTCTTAGTGGCAAGTTTGGAAATAGTGTAGGCAGTGCAGGCAGTGCAGGACCATATATTCTTGCTGACATCCTGTCGAAGTTTCAGCCAGTATAAATGTCACTGCAACACTTTCACTATCTTTTCTATGCTGAAGTGTCTTACCACCCGACTATATTGGGCTTCCCGAATCATCTTCACTTGGTCTCTTTATGGAACATAAAGATGGCCCAAATGGCACAAAAATCAGTTCTGAAGATGGAAATTAGTGACAGTTGTGTCTGCACCCAACATATGGTAGGTGTTGGCAAAGTCAGGATCTGTCTCATAGAGGTGGGTCCATGAGGAGGTCTCATGGATGCAAGAGTCTAGCACCGTGGTGAGTGTCACGAATGGAGGTCAGCTAAGGCAATCAATGACTCGGTTGGTACTTCCTATTTTATACTTGATGTTGAGGTGGAACTATTATAAATATGTGGACCACTTATGATGGCAGTCAGTCTGCAATTTTTCTTGTGTCTGCATGAACTGCAACGAATTATGATCAGTGTGGATGATTGTCTGCTTCTCTAGAATTTAATACCTCCACCAGCAACAGGCTTGCACAAAGGATTAGATTTATTTGTCATAAGTGGGGTACTTATGGACCACATATTATAGTATCTCACTATGATAGGCCACAAGGTGTCCATGTTGAGTAAGGATTGTGCCCACAACATAATATGAAGCATCTGTCTCGATCTCAAAGGGTTGTTGCAGGTTAGGTAATGAAATTGTTGGGGCTGAGCACAAGCGTTGCCTCAGATCATAAAACTCTTGTTGTTGGGACAAGCCCCACACAAAATTTTCCTTACCACCACCCCTGGTTACTTTTCTAAGGGCCCATGCAATATGGGAGAATCCCAACACAAACCTGCGATAGAAATTGGAAAGGCCTAAGAAGCTATGAATATTAGTGAGCGTGGTTGGGGTTGGCTAGTCACAGATGACTTGGATCTTGGCTGGATCCACATGCACACCATATGAATCAACAATGTATGCTAGGTATTGGAGCCTTTCCATGCCAAAGGAGCATTTTTCCAAGTTGGCATATAGCTTGTGCTACCGTAGAGTATGGAGAACCTGTTGAATATGCCATCCAGATACACCACTACAAAGGAATTAGTGAAAGGCTGAAAGATATCATTCATCATCCTCATGAAATTTGTTGGGGTATTTTTCAAACCAAACGACATGACCAACCATTCAAAAAGACCTTCTTTTGACATGAAGGAAGCCTTCGATACATCTGTCTTCTATATTGGGACCTAATGGTAGCCAAACTTCAGAAGAATCTTACTGAAGTATTTGGCCCCCTTTATTTGATCAAGGAGATCATCGATTCAGGGAATCAGGTACCAGTTCCTGAATCTGATTTTATTTGGGGCTTGGTAATCAATGTAGAGTTTTCAGATCTCGTCTTTCTTCTGCACTAACATGATTGGGCTTCCACAAGGTGATGATTTGGGTCGAATGTGCCCCTTGTAGAGCAGTTCTTGGATCTTACGCTTGATCTCCTCATTTTATAACATAGAGCGACAATAGAATGGCCCATTGGGTAGTGGTGCGTCGGGGGTTATATTGATGGGATGATTGACCTGACAGTGCAGAGATACCCTAGTAGGTGATGAGAATATTTATTTGTATTCTTCCACGACCTTATCCACTTGCTTCTGCTGCGTGGAGAGGCCAGTCGTGGAGGCCATGGATGTGGCTACAACCTTTCACTCACTTTGAGAGAGAATCATGAGGAAGACAAACTTTTTGGTCTAAGAAATGACCTTCCTGCGTTGCTTGGAAGATATCAAGGAAATAAAACTAGGTGGGACTACCTCAGGTATCTTGTACAATTTCATGTTCAAATTAATAATAACACTGCGAGGCTGAGACTCATATACAACATGATGTTTCCATAAATAAGGTTAGCCCAAAATAACATCAAAAAATTCAATGGGAGCAACATCACACAATACCTCATCATTGAATGGCTTGATGTCATACGACAGGCGACATTGTTGGTTGATGCGAAGACCGCTTCCTTGGCGGAGCCATCCGATGGCGTAGGGTTGTGGGTGTGGCATTTCTTGTAAGGATAGCCACTTGATGACCTCTGCTGAGATGAGGTTATTTTTTCTACTACTATCAATGATGAAGTGTAGTGGAGTTCCTTTCACCCACATCTGTGAAAGAAACAGTGGCACTGGGTTCCGCATCAATGATCTATATCGCCTTTTTTGGTTTTGAATCATAGTTGAAACCCACCTCTGATTCAAAGGCTTTCACCTCAGCCACCAATGACTACTTTGAGCGGAAATCAACAATGTTATGTTAGGGGATCTTATGGAAGTCACACCACTTCCCGATATCTTTCTTCGTCTTTCCATTGTCCTTCTTTTCTTACAGCTTGGAATGGTTTTCCTCAGGTTGCCCATCTTTTCTCTATCCTTTGTTCTACGAGTTGAGGTTACCCTTTCCCTGCTTCTTCTTTGAGGGATTCCTAGACCCAAACTGTTGTGTCTTTTGTTTCAACTTCTGCTCAATTTTGATGACATATCGATAGGTTGCGCCCAAGGATGAGATGTCAAAAAACTCCATTTTTATCTGGATTTATCTATGTAGACCAATTTGGTACTTGAGCACCATATGTCGTTCAGAATATTTGATACCTATCTTGGTGCACAAGGTATGGAGGACATTGATGAAATCTGGCACTGTTTGGTCTCTTTCCTACCACAGTGTGGTTCATCTTGTATACAAGTCATCATAACTTCCAATAGGGTAGTAATGTTCCCTAATAGAATCCCTAAAGGAACCCCAAGTGGGTGCAACTACAAATAATGTGGATCCATCATCCCTCTATTTACTTTTTCTCACAAAAAATATCCCACCAATATTTGACATGGGGGATTGCCTTGAGGATCGTAAATGTAATCTTTTCTCTATCGAAAAAGTTGTGGGCGGAAAAATACCCTTCTAGAAGGCTTAACCATTTATCTACAACATATGCATCTATTTGACCTTCAAATATAGGAATATCAAAATTGACCTATACCTTGAAGGGGATGATGCCTCTGCTTGAGGTGTATGCATCGCTTGTCGGCATATATCGAAGGATTTGTGCAAAGTTGTCCATCATCTCGTTCCTCTATCACCCGAGGGATTCCTCGAGCAACATTTTGAAAGGATCTCTTGTCCCGTCGTATTTATTTTCTCCCACCATGGATGATTTCTTGGGCATGCAAGAGAAATTTTCCTCAAAAGAAACAAGCTTGATACCCTGACCGCGTTGGGGACATACACTAAAAAACAACAAGGAGCAAACTGCTCTGACACCACTTATAAGGATTTATGAGTGGAACAAAATGAAAACACATATTTATAATATTAACATAGAGAAACAGTGAATAATAACAGAGACACAATAAAACTTGACTTCTATTAAATAAGAAATATGTTGAAACTATAAAATGAAAACTGAAAACAAGCTTTTCAGAATGGTGGTAGCTTATCTCTGAGAAGAGATGTGACGGCTACACTCATTCGCAAGAAGATGAGTACAAATGAGGCTCTGAAGGAATTTTTACAATAAGCATGAATTCCAAAACCCTAGACATCCAAAAACCTAATCCTAGGAGATGAGGTGCCAAAAGTCATGTGGGCCCCGTTGGGGTAAATTAGTACATCAACTTCCTGGGGTAGTAACTTTTGCATACAATATTTTTTTTGAGCGCATGATAGTTTGTTGGAAAGGTATTGAAGAGGAGATTCATTTAGGGGCCTCAATAAGAGCCTTTGGCTATTATTTAAGTGCTCAATCATGAAATTTTTTTGTTTAGTCCCTCAAAATGGCCCCAGAAATTTAGGACCCGAAAAACAGCTAAAAATAGTAAGTTGCGAAAAAATTGTTTTAAGCCAGTTGGAATAGGTGGGTGGCCACCTAGATCCTCCTGGATCACTAAGACATATATTTGTAGTTGTTAATGGAGTGATTGTTGTAAAAAAAGAAGTAGAGGAATTTGACATTGCATAAATAATTGGAGAAGTTGTTGAAGAGCCTGCTCAAGCAGAAAAAAGATAAACAAGACATAGAGACTGCAATTGTCCTAAACATTACAAATAAATACGTTGAAGAATTTGTGAAAGAGAAAGGTAACTTTGTACGAGATGCGAAGGATAAAAGTAAAGTCCACTATGTAGATACACATCTGAATGATGAAATTAAAGGTAAAGGTGAAAGTGAAACTGCCTTCACAACAATGCCAAAATGTAAGAAGAATTTAGCAATAAACGCTATTGAAGACATGGATGAGGATATAGTGAATGTTTAATTTTATGATGGAAGAACATTTCTTGAGGAATGGCTTGCAAAGCCCAATTATTAAAGTGAGTATGGAAAATATACCATAATTGCAGCAAGAGAAGAAGCACTGAAGACAACCATTGAAGGTGTTGAAGTTGTTGCGGTATTGGAAGATGAAATGAAAGAAAAACAAGAAGTTCTTGATCTTACAAAGTTTGACATAAGTGTTCAATTAGAAGTAGTCAAAGTACAAGCATATGTAGAATATGAAAAAATATTGAAGAAGAGGACCAGAGTAATGTTGAAGTTGAAGAAGAAGAAAAGGTATTCAAAATATAAAGTTTGGAGCAAATCAAAAAAGAAATCATGTAGATCATAGTAAGAGTTGCACCAGCATAGGATGTAAAACAAGTTTTTGGGTTGATCTCAAGTGTTGTAAGCCTAGCTAGATTACCAGGCCAACATATTATGAATTCTGTAACCCCGTAGAGGCATTGTTGATTGTCAAAGTTGTAATGGTTAGCATTCAACGATCATAATTAAGGGGATTGTTGGAAAACACTAATTACTCCCTGTAATCAGATTTCACCCCACATAATAAATGAAGTATGTAGAAACTATTGAAATGTTCTAGATAGACCATTTCCAGAACCTCCATTGTGTAGATGATTCTCAATATTTCTCCAGCTCCTTCTGGACAAAAAACCATGTATAAATAAGCATGTTTAGTGGAACAATTGTAATTGAGAAGTTCACAGATCCATAACTCTCATTTGAATTGATCTTCTTGTGTTTTGTATGTGTTATCATACAGTTGAATCTGTAATACTCTCCACCCATAATCTCTCGTAGCACACTACCATATGGCATGTAAAGTGACGCCCATTAACCAAGTCTACCTAGATCGATTTATGCATCTTTCCAAATTCCCTAATATACATGTGTGGCAATTGGAGTTCATTCAAGGGATGCAAGATAGCCACAATATTTATCCTCCTGCATCGATTGTCCTCTTCTAACCAATAATCTACCGTACATACCAAGGAGATGAATAAACCACCAACCAATAAATCAAAATTGGTGGCCCAGAGGGAGTGAGTGACTTGTGGGTGAGTGGAAACACAACTAGCGAAGGAAATTTATCTTACGGAGTGAGATGGAAACTTGAAATATGTTGGTTGAAAAGAGGAATATATAAAGTGCAACATGAAATTAATCTGGACAAAATAATGAGAAATAATACAACAACAAACACATTCATAATACACGAAGATTTACTTGGTAAAACCATGAGACTTGGGAAAGTTATCAGTATCTTAATATTCAACAGGAATAAAAGTTAAAAATGTCTCTCAGGGGATTCATAGATATATAGTAGGTTACATCATTACATCAGTTCAAGAACTTCCTCCATTACACTGGTTCAAGAACTATCTTTATTATCCGAACCACCACCATTACATCCATATATTTACTATAAGTAAATTTGGTTTTTACCGTAGCTTGTTGTCATAATTCCAACACAATATAGAGAAATACACCAATAGCTCTGAGAAAAATAATTTAGTGACACCTTATTTGATTGCAATATATCAAGAATGGGAACCATTGATTTCCCATCTCTAAACTCACCTAATGGTTCAAAATAGAGTGTTGTTGGGATGTGTATTTTTGTAACACACCTGACAACCTAATCATCACTTAGGTTGGTGGGATGTCGACTTTCCTTTTCTTTCCTCAAGACATTCTATCAAATTCATTAATTGTTTAAGTGAAGAGTTATCTGATCAGACCATAAGTGATATTAACTCTTACTAAGATAATATCCTTTCCAGAGTTCTCTAAAGTTACCAGGTACCTAATGCCCCCATTCTGAGGGTCAAGATTAATCCTCACCATCGCATCAACAATATGTGGTTATTAAAACTCATTCCCATCGGAATGCTCAATCGCCAGGGATGACATCCTCCTCGATGACATTAATTCAATGAATTGTTCCCAGTATTAGGGATCAATGGCTCTGATTGCATCGATGCTTCTACTTACTCTACGTTTATTCTCCACTTAAACACATATTCTTTTCACTAATGAATGGGACCCACATAATATACAACTAAGATTAAATCTCGACCACACACCAATCGACGATCTATCTTCGTTCTTGGATTCTCTCCCATCAAAGCATCTCCACTATGGTGCCACAGATCACTCTGATTGGCTCACTCTGGCCACACAAAGTCTGACAAATTGAACGATCCACATTCATTTCATCTAGCGGATACCGTACACCTTGGGGTTTACAGTCGTTCGACAGATAAGGTTCTTGAAGCCTCCTCCTTAGAGCGATTCACACAAAATCCAATGGCTGAGATCCTACTAGGCATCTCCAGCAGATCGATATCTCTTAGATTTCCCAGCCATCAGACTCATTCACATTTTTCCATCTAGGCCTCTGACAGAATCTCAACTCGTATCGACGGTCTATAATCCGTTGATACATTCTCTAATAGATCAAAAATTGTCGTTGACTCATATCTCTCCTCGTAGAAGTCCCAAAACAACCTCTATTAGACCATTCCAATGATCGCACCCTCTAACCAATGGTCATGACCTTCCAGCAGAGCAGATCCAACAACTATGAATCCTTCTAACTTAAAATAGTGGGTTTCTTCATGATGTTAGTTCGAATTAAGGCTTAACTACTTCAAGGTTCCTCCTAGGTCTTTTCTAAGGTTCTACTAGACCTTCAAGAGCTTGGAAATCTAGAATTAAACTAGATATGCCATTCCATAAGGAACTTGGATGGAGAATTCCATGTCCAACAAGTTTTCCATCTAAGACAGGTGATTCTCTCAGGCCTTAATGTCTCTTAAACTACAAAGGGCTTCCCAAACACCAGGGCACTCTTGTCACTGTCCAACTATGCAAGTGTTTTATTCAAAGACTTGCATCCCCCATAGGAACACACCCTACCCTCATACTTCTCTCATGGATTCATAAGTCTAGCAAATCAACAAATGGAAACAAAACATAAATGCTCCAAATGGGAAAACCAACTTCGAATGGTCACTCACTGTATTCATTTTGACAATCTTTCATACAATGCAACTCTTGTCTCTCTATGTATCTTCCTCTCTTGGATGATAAAAATACCTTTGAGAGTGAAAACAATAGAAGAAATAGGGAGAGTTGGAGGTAAAGGAAAAACGAACAACACTGACCCTTCATTTCCCATTCCTTAGCCTTCTCTCATATTCTATTCTACTTTTATCATTTAATTAATCCATTTTTCCTAACAATAATTGTTTGATAATAAATAACAAATTTGACATTAATTGTTTGATAATAAGTGACAAGCTTGATATTAATTATTTGATAGTGAGTGGAATGTCCTCTCTATACACAAGTTGTGAATGTCAACATGTAAGATCACTCTTGTAAGCTTTGACATTAATTGTTTGAAAATGAAAGGATTGTTTTACACATTGCCAAGATACACAAGGGAAGGGACAAACTAAAGTCCGGATGAATTCAAGTTAAGTTGTATTCTGTTTTAAATGTTATTAAACTTAGAGTTCATGGTCAAATTAATAAGGAAGTTCGGATAAGACATTATAATCCGAGTGTATAGAAAAAAAAGGATAATTTTATTTTCAATTTATGAAAACACTACGGAAATATTTATGAAAATTGTTTGTCATATTTACTATTTAATTATATGGAGTTTTATGAGGGCAAGTGTTTTCTTAATTTTGAATATTTAATAAATAAATTTTAAATCATATATATTTAATTATAATAATTTTTTTAATATATAATTTGAGTTGTATGTATTTTTTTAGGTTTTTTAGTTAAATGTTTGTTTATATGAAATCTTTTGTCTTATAAATAAAGATAAAGGAGTCTCATAAACCAATTTGTTGTTTAACTTAAGTATAATCTTAAAAATAAATTACTATTATTATTATAAAATATTTTTAAAAGATTAAAATATATTTGATTTGATGATGATGATGATGATGATGATGATTAATGTCCACTAAGACTTAATTGGTCTATCGAATCTTAAGAGGATAAATGATTCTAGCATTAAGAAAAACTTTCCAAAATCACCATAATATATATTTTTCTATTTTTTTAATAAAATAAAATTTTTTTTGAAAATATCATAAAATTATAAAATTTACTTTTAAACCGTTATAATATATAATATATACACGGCCTTCTAACAAATAAAAAAAATACTAAAAATTAATAAAGAGTTTGGCTTCCCAAGCGATTAGCACATCTCCGGGCGGCAGAATAAAGAAAAGACGACAACGAGAAGAATATAAACTTTAGGATCCCCTAGATTTTTTTATAAAGTGGTTTCTGCAACATGTTTGTGAATGAAGCCAGATTATAGTTTTGATTTTTGTAAGTAGAATTTTTTATAAATAATATAATTATACTCATTAATTAATGTAAAGTTTACTTTTAACTAATTATTCTTTAAATTTTGCTCATATTTTTGTGATGTCTTTACCGTTTTCAAAATTATTAAATATGAGGAAAAAAATTTACAAAAACAAACATTTTTGTTTTTAGAGAAAAAGTTTAGTTTTATTTAATTATTTATAAATTTTGTTGATATTTTTGTAATATTTTTACGGTTTCAAAATTATTAAATATGAGGAAAAAAATTGACAAAAACATTTTTGCTTTTACAAATCTTCTCAGCAGCTACCTGATTATAACTAGAAGGTGAAGGTATATATTGTAGAACAAAATAATATACCGGCCAAGCCTGTCTACAGAAAGGAAAGTGGCATTTCCATTTCTTGGAATATTCCACATTCACAACCAGATAATTAAAAGCTGTGAAGATACAAGTTTTCAAATCAGCTACTTTATTATAAATTTGAAGGTATTTCTTCTTGTAAAAATAGCAGAACAAGCTCGCAGGGGTGTAGATCGATTGGCAAGTGCCATGTAAATGGAAGGAAATATGTAAAAAGAGGTTTCAAGGTTGATTCTCACCCGCGTTTCTCCCTAGGGGTTATAAGGCAGCCGGCAGGATGTTGTGCATTTCTCTCTAGGGGTTATAAGGCAGCCGGCAGGATGTTGTGCGTTTCTCCCTAGGGGTTATAAGGCAGCCGGCAGGATTCGACCCCGTGTCACACGAGTACGATACTGCCACTGTTACCGATTCCCCTAGTTACCCAAAAAAAACTAGCAGAACAAAATAATAGACAAGCCAAGCCTATGTATAATAAAAAGGCAAGTGATATGAGTATTTTTTTTTAATATTTTACATTCTCAACCACATAATTAAAAACAGTTAATATAATTGAAAGTATTTTTTTTTTAAATTGTAAAGCAAAATAATAAACAAATTAAATCTATGTAAAAAAAAAAAATTGCATTTACATTTCTTTGAATATTTCACATTTATAATCACATAATTAAAAGTTGTTGATATACAAATCTTCCATACAACATACAACCTTCTTGTAAAAGTCACAAAACAAAATAATACACAAGACAAACCAAGCCCAGCCTATTTACAGAAAAGCAAATAACATTTACATTTTTTTCAATATTCCACATTCACAACTAGATAATTAAGAGCTGTTGACATACTGATATGATACACTATCTTCTCACATTTATAACTTTTCTCCCCCCAAAAAAAGGCTTGTTCAATGGTCTTCTTTGCCTTTATTCACAAACAGACTGAGCACTGTGTATACACTAAGATGTGTTTTTGTAGTGCACGTTATTTTAGATTTAATCGATAATATAATGGGATTACCTATACTAGTATACCAGAGATATTTATTCTTCTAACCTTATTACAATGAGTCAATATATCAATGAAATTTGATCCCAGGTAAAAATCACAATCTCTCAAAATAGTCAGGACTGGAACACCTGACTGGACTGGAATGCATGAAATAGTGTTGATTTCTCATTTCTCTCGTCTGGTTTCATACATTGAGCTTCTTAATGAACGAGGTAGCCAAAATAGTCAGGACTGGAACACCTGACTGGACTGGACTGGAATGCATGAAATAGTGTTGATTTCTCATTTCTCTCGTCTGGTTTCATACATTGAGCTTCTGAATGAACGAGGTAGCGCAGTTACAGTGAGGAGTTCGACTGCCAAAGAGGGGGTGAGAGGTATGAGGTATGGTGTTGGTAAATTTGGGTGACAGTGGTGATGGTAATATTTCTTTACATATGCGAAGTGGGCTGAGCTGTGTTCTGTTCTTAAATCTGTTAGAAGTTTTTTTTCACTGATCTATGTATATTAGACTTTTAACAAATGGGAAATTTTAAAAGTGATGTTTAACTTTAACTTAATTAAGTTATATAGGTTTACATTTATTGACAATGTGCACAATTAATGATCTTTTAATCTAAAAACTTAATTTGATGGTTAGTAATAAAAGATGCTAGCATATTTTTAGTGGTCTTTTCAAATCAATGAATATGATTCATTGTTCATAACTTCAATACATTTACCTAATCATATTAAGAAATTACTATAAGACCATATGATTGCCACTTTTAAATTATTAACAAGAATTAATATATGTAGAATGAATTTACTTGATTTTGATAAATACAAATAGATTTGGCTTTTGGAATTTGGAATGGATGTACTTGATTTGATAATCAATAAAGTTAATTTAAGTTAATTTTTTATAAATAGATTAGT